>WAAB01022568.1:0-22058 GCA_013389865.1 Piaya cayana
ATAAGGTCTCCCTGGTGCCTTTTTTTTCTAGGCTAAACAAACGAAATCCCCTCCTCTTGCCCTTGTTTAGAAGGTGTGCCAGATCAGGAAACATCTGCTTTATTTTACTTTTTTTTTTAAAGAAAGGAGCACTGAAGTATTGAGGAGAAATCAAAATGAAATCCACGTTTTTTTCAAACAGACAGATAAATGGATGTGCTTCTTTTTGAGGTACTTAATAAACTTTTACTATTTTCCTGTAACATGGATATTTAATCTAATGACACAACCTTTGCTTTTTTCTATCACTTCTGTTAAGTTTGAACCAGAGTGGAAAGGAACACAAATGACACAATAATGTAATTAAAACTTGTGCCACAAATACTTCTTGTATGACTACAGGTAAAATGTATGACTTAAAAACAAACTAAGGGAAACACTAACAGACATATTCTCTTTCACTAAGATAATGTGAAAAAAGGAATGGTCAGGAATATAGCATTTCATATATAACTAAATGTCAGGGTATGGAAATGTAAGTCATGAAAAGAGACCTCTAAGACTGGATGCCGATATTTTTTCACTCTGTGCTAGATCACATCCAATGTGGTGAGTAAAAGTGACTTTCAACAATCCTGTTTAAGATTCAGTATTAGTTTAGTGGCCCTGTTCATTTGCCCTTTTCCCTACATGAAGTTTGTCATCTGTCATGTTATAGTGAATTGTACATTTGCTGGTTGCTCCATTTCATGATGTAGTGCTGTGGCAGTCACTATAGTGATATAACCTAGGTATTTCAATAAACACTTGGTAGCTAATGATAACAAGAATACAATGATAAATAATATAGGTTGCAATATGTGTAACCTTGGAGAAAAGCTCTTGAAGACTGTTTTCCATTCTTCCAGTCAAGCAGTTCACACAGAGGTAAAATTCTTAAAAGCTACTGCATTTCCACAGAAATGAAATGAATTTTTGATGGAGAGTTAAAACGATTTCTTGTATTTTCAACTAAAAAACTCAAATTCTGGAATAACTTGAATAACTGAATGAAAATAGCAAATGTATCTTCAAAATAATTAAAAAAACCCAGGTAATTTTTAAATTTT
This sequence comes from Piaya cayana, assembly GCA_013389865.1. Lineage (NCBI taxonomy): Eukaryota > Metazoa > Chordata > Aves > Cuculiformes > Coccyzidae > Piaya > Piaya cayana. Next base: position 1,089 of record WAAB01022568.1, read on the forward strand.
TTTAACAATAGAATAAGAGAAACATATAAAATATAGCAATTTTTTTTCCTTTATGATGTCTTAAAATGTTAGGAGAAACTACTTGTCTGCAAAATAAGATGCAATTAAATGTTTTTAAAATAACAAACAATCAATTTTCTTTGGTTTCATTGGTTATTTCCTTAACTCCACTATTAAATCACTTTCGAAAAACATGCCTATGACATCATTTAAATTTTATATACATATATATAGAGATATATATATAAACCCCAACCTCTCTTCTAAGATGAATAGAAGAAAGCTAATATAGCTATTTCAAATTTTGGTCTCCAATTCAGATAATGATGCAACAATACACCAAGTGAAAATAACACTCTGTTATCACAGAATCACAGAATCACCGGGTTGGAAGAGACCCACTGGATCATCGAGTCCAACCACTCCCACAAAACACTAAACCATGTCCCTCAGGACCTCGTCCACCCGTAACTTAAACACCTCCAGGGAAGGCGAATCAACCACCTCCCTGGGCAGCATATTCCAGTGCCTAATGACCCTTCACCTCCCTGGGCAGCATATTCCAGTGCCTAATGACACTGGAATTATGTATATGTTATGTATATCTCACCACATTCACACTAAGTCAACAATACCTTTATAGACATAACTAGTCTAAAGGTAGTTTGCATGATGGCATAGAAGGAAATATTAACTATAATTTTATTTAAGCACTATAGTTCAAACATGAGATAACAAATACATATTATGCTGTTGTGCATAAATTATGAAAACCTGAGCAATTTGTGATTCTGAATCATAGAATCATAGAATGGTTTGGGTTGGAAGGGACCTTAAAGATTATCTAGTTCTAACTCCGCTGCCATGAGCAGGGACACCATCTACGAGATCGGCCTCACCCAATCTGGCCTTAAAAACCTTCAGGGATGAGGCATCCATGACTTCTCTGGGCAACCTGTCCCAGTATCTCACAACTCTCACCGTAAAAAACTTCTTCCTAACATCTAATCTCAATCTACCAGAATAAAGACTCAAATGGTGCAAGGATACAGAGAAACTGCTTGGCTTCCAAGAAACAGTACACCAGGACATAGATCATAAACACAGGCATGGTCGCTTTCATTTTGAGAATTATATTATTTAGAAAAATATTTTGAGTGTGTGCACATTGAGAAAACTTATGCACACAATAAGTAAAAAACTTCAGATCTTACTGTCATTTCTGAGGGCATTATTCAGTAGCTGGAAAAGTGGGAAGCTGTCCCAAGAGTCCTGTGGCTGCGTCTCGAGTGCTGAATCCATATCAACAGAATAAAGAGACAAAAACTTCTCTGCATGCTCAGCCAATAATTCTGGCCACCAAGCGAATGCCTGCAAACGTGACAAAATAGAATTACTAAACACAAGTCATAAAGCAGAGAGATGTGATGTATCTATGGCAAAATACATTTGGTTATGTCACTTCATGTCCTGTCTCATTTGGGAAGGATGAACAGGCCAAGTGAAAAATGTGAAAATAGTTAACATAGCATTGCACCAAAAATGTAAAAACTCAAATAGATTATGCTAGTAAGGATGACATAATCAGAATGAAAATGTGAGACAAAAAAATTTAAAAGGAATGTAAATCCATGCAACTCTTTTTTCCAGACAGAAAAGAACAAAGGCCTCAGTCTTGGAAAATTACTGTACATGCTTGTTTTTATTTCATTCAGTTCTAAGGCTGTAACTAATCAGATTAATTTATTTTTTCAAAAAAATTATTGTGAATGCATTTTGCACTTCTTTGTCAGCCAGAAGGGTTAGTTTTAGTGGGAAATTTTCCTCTTTGAAGTCTAAGTTTTTTGGTTTTTTTTAAACAGATAGAGCTTTTAAGTTCCTGGTTTTGCCTTAAAGATATCACCTCCTCCTGAGGAAGGCATCCAGTTTTCCTTCCATAAATGCTAGAAATACTTCTTTAGAAATTCACTAATGTCTGTATTACTAAATTAACAACATGTTGGAATACAGAGTTTTCTTTGGTAAGAGATCAGATTCTTGGATAATCTTAGCTTAAAAGAAGAAATCTGTGAAAAATAGTGTGTCAGCAAGCAAAGCCAGCTCCACTTTAAACACTGCTTCACATCTACCTCTTGTACATTTTAAATGTCACTTAAATCTAGGCTTTGAAAGGTCAGCATTGAAGCTGAGTATCGGCTCAGAGGGAGTTGTATGATCCAAGAGTTAAATATGAGGATGAAGTGAGCTTATGAAATAGGATGAATATCACACACTGCTCAGAGTGTCTTGTTCAGAGTTGACGAAAATATCTGATGGTGAGAAATACCTTCACATAATAGATAAAAAATTGTCTCTGCTTTAAAGCTTATGCCCCTCATTTTGAATACCTGGTTTTGAACATGTTAGGGTTCCCAACATGGGACACATGTAGCTTGATCTATACATATGCCAAGTTCCCACAATTTCAAATAAAGTCACAGAAATTCTCTCTTGCATTTCTGAAATGCAGGTCCAGGGTAATGCACAATAATGTACTCTGGCCTGAAAGGCATCAAATAAATGACAACTTTTGAAAAGTGTTCTACAACTATTTTAGGCATCCTGGACCTTCTAATAACTCCCTGTAACACTCATTGACATGCAGCAAATGGAGAAATGATGAATTGGAAAGAGGTTTTAAAGAAATGCTGAGCATCCTCTGCTATAACTGGAAAGTACTTCATGTGTGGCAAGTGCCAGGATCGCAGGATGCTGTTTGGCACCACTGTGAAAAGAACAGATGAGGCTTAAAAAATTTTAGCAAGTTTTTAAACTGTCTTTTTCCTCAAACTGGAAGAAGTTTCTCATTAGTAAATCTTGTTTAAATGGGAGCTCATTAAAGGAAAAGACTCCTTATGCTAGAAAATAACTAAAAGCAAAGAAATAAAGGAAGAAGCAAAAAAATAGTAACAGGCATTGACAGTTATCCCTTTTAGGCAAGCAAAACTCCTCTGAAAATATTGCCTAAAACTAAAGACAAGGAAAGAAAACAAAAATCAGATAATCAGTACATTTTCTTTCCATCTTCTGTCCTTTTTCAAATGGTATTTTGAACCCAGACAGAAATTCTGACCCACTCAAAAACTATCCATCATTGCTTAGGGAGAAAGGAATAAGAATAGAAAAAAAAATATGACAGCTAAGATGGTTGTTCAGTTCTTATGGATAATATGAAAACAAGCCAAAGGCAATTAGTAACTGGTGACATACATTCTAAGAGAACAAAACCATTGACCAGGTTAGAGGTAAACCGAGGCTCTTAGATTTAAAAAGACACACAAATGCGGCAATACACCACCAGAAACCATCAGAAGAATTTATGCTACGCATCCAATGCACAGTTCCATGCTGTAAATGGTGAAGTTCATCAGGAATCACATACCTCTCTTCCCTTTGGTAATCCCAGAAATTTGGAAGTGTTATGAATTAAAAAAAAACACAAAACAACAACTAGTATTAAAAAAATGTGATATAGATTTAGAGACTACTGATCCTTTTTGTCAATTGTACTCTCAAACACCAAACATTTACTTAAAAATAAGATGTGAAGTCGCCATCCTTAATCTTCAGTTTTTGAGTAGGTAATGTATAATTTAGTGATCTTGTTCTCACATAAATTTTAATATTGAAATTCTACATGCCTTATAAATTTCAGTAAAATCGAACACTTAATACATGAACGAAGGGAGGGGAAAATAATCTTAAAATTAACTTTATTCTTCTCCAGCTGTCTAAGATTAGATTGAAAACTTTTGCTGAACTGATTTTTCTGAAGGTACACAAAATATATCTGCCCTTCTGAAAAATACCACTTCTCTGAATGTAAATCAGTAGTACAGAAAATAATTTTTAAACAGATATCTAATCATACGTGTATCACTTAATCTTTCTTGTGTTCTTTTCCACAGAAGTCTAATATTCTTACAGCAGTGCAAATCCTCAAATGACAAAAAACCCAATATATACATTTTATTAACTAATAATTACAGAGTAACACAGCGGCAACAGCAGTGTAGAACAGGACCTCCAGGGAATTAATTTAAAATCATCTAAGCAGCTGTTTCTTCAGTATAAGATAAAACATCTATAACAAGTTCACACATGACAGATGTAAGCTAAAAGCTAGATTCCATAGTGTGATATAAAACCAGATGTTTTGAATGACCATATTTATAAATATATATACTAAATCATGTTTATCCCTTTGCATATTTTACCCAAAATAATTTATTGAATTTTTTGAGAACATTTTTAAACAATTTCCTGAACCTTAGAAAACTGTATTTGTTAAATAAATGTTAATAATATATACAATTGTGTGTGCCTGGTCACGTTTATTTTTGTAATTCCTTGATATAAAAAGTGCTATAAATCTAAATATCCTAAATATTATGATTTCTGTATCATGAAGCAAAAGACTTGAGAGTAAGAAACATGAAATTATTCTACTTTATTTCTTCTACCTATAATGCTATTTTAAAATGTACAAGATTAAAAGCAGTATTTTTCCACTCAACAGAAGAGCAATGCTAATGTGATTATTATACCTATTATTATTTATATGTTAAAACCAAGACTTACAAAACATGATAAAAACTAGCATTCAGTTATATTTTCTTTCTATTTTGAATAAGAGTTGAAAAGTTGTAAGGAACAACCGCATAAGACTGTGAATGTTTTCCATACCATTTCACTACCTCCAGCACAAAGATGCTTTCTCTATTTTATGCTCTTTAATTGTCATTTCTAAACCTGCAGGTCATTCAAGCGAATTCAAGTAGAGTTTTATTTCACTTCACTTTTCATAAGCTTCAAGTCTCTTATTCCTCTGTAAATGTGAACTGCCTTAAACATATGTCAGAAGATAAAGCTAAAATGTTTCTTGACAGAATTGCTTCGCATCAGGGGAGAAAAAATCTAGGAATAAATAATTCTCTACAGCAAATGCAGCTACAGCCTCACCTCTGAATGATGTTCTTCATTTTGCTGCAATACTTCGATACAGAGTTCTGCAAGGTGAAGAACCTCTTCCAGTTTTCTAGCAGGTGTTGCTTGGTTCATGGTCTCTACATGAATATAAAATTCAAACCAATAATGTTCTAGTTGCAAGTAAGATTGAACAGTAAAAGAAAAGGTTGTCAGAAAGGAATGGGAATGGGGCAAAATTAAAATTTTCTGAAGTATAAGTAATTTCACAGCTTAAGGACAATCATTTAATACAAGTAAGCGTAGTTGAATTTCCAGATCCCTAGAAAGAGGAAATATTTAATCCAGAGAAGAGTCACTGATCATTACAAACATTATGTGATTTAATATGTGAGAACTAACAGGTGCACCAATGTATTAGTTGCTCAACTTCTGCAACAAGCAAGTTCTAATTCTCTTCAAGGTCAGATATACAAAGACAGCAGACAGTAGAGACCTTTTTTGTTATTGTACTGTCAGTACAATGCTGTTCTTGCTAGATAACTCACTACTTTCATCAGCAAGATTCATGCATTTTGCAGCAATCAAGAAGTCCCAATGTTTCATTTAAATAAGACGTAACATTTTAGGTGTACTTAAAAATAAGAAATGTATAAAACACTACAATTATTTAAATAGCTGATTTCTAATAACTAATTATTCAAATAACTAATTTTCTACCTGCTGTTCAGCAATAAGAATGAATCTGCATTCTTTTCTGCAACATAGTGAAAAGCACTAGAAAATAAAGATGCTAAAATAGAATTGACTCAGGCCTACTGAAAACTTAACATAAAAGACAACAAAGACAAATGTAAAAGTTACAAATGACATGAGGATCACTCAATCTAAAGAATAGACTTCAAAAAGTAAGCAAACAACAAGGGTAAAATAAATATAACTAAAATTCTTACAGGGCAATTAAACTCAGTTTAGTTTTCAACTAAAAATTTCAGGAAGAGTCATGGGAGATACAAGAAGAGACTAATTGGTATTTTTTATAATTTTAGTTCAATCAGTGAAAGTAATTTGTCCAGCTGTATGATTTGTATCATTGGAATAACTTCCATATTAGCTATCTATGCTTGTTTACTTAACAAGGCCCTAGGTGTAAACCATGGGATGGAAATGATATTGTACAATATAATCACATGCAAAATATAGTCACATGAGCCAGGTTTGGAGAGGACTTTTGAAGCTGATAACACAAAGTGAGGGAGGGTCTCAGGAATTCTATTTTCTCATTTTCTGTGCATGTTCACATGAATAGCAAATCACATGAATACACATCTTCACGTGCAAAAAATTCTGCAGACATTTCTTTCCCACTTGATGCACTCATCATGACATAGAACATAAGCAGATTAATTAAAAAACTTACATAATCTCCTTGGTGTCAGTTAGACTATCAAACTGCATGCATTAAATATTTTACACTTAATGTTCCTGGCAAGTCAATACAACTTTTCAGACATCTTAAAGACAGGTGACTTTGTCCAATGCTTTAGCACTAACACACTGATGCATAGTACCTTGATTAAATATACAGATTTAATGTAATTTTTGAAGAAACATTGGATTAGAAGCTCCAGCAAACATCTACCTCAGGTGATGACAAAACCTTGTTTTGTAGTTTTTATGTAGTCTTCATACCAAAGCAGGTATATTAGCTACTGAAGTAATTTTTTCCCCAGTCTTATTAAAACAGACCACACAAACAGACATTTTGAAATAACATGATTTCCAAAACCACAATCTAATTCAAGAAAGAGTTCCTGTATGAACGTGGTGAAGCACAAAACATATACCAGGACACAAAACTACATCACAATATCAAGATTGCAGTTATTAATACTGTACTGAATTTACAAATTTGAAACTGTTGAATTTTTACATGATATAACCACAAACATATTAATGTATTACGTTAAGTGAGATCAGAAAGGATTGGTCTAATCCCTGTTATTTAGGTTATAGTATAAAGACTGCTATTAGATTCAGATTTAAATAGTGGTTTCTATGCTTATGCTGGACACTGCTTGTTTCCTGTAGTGGTCAGTGTGTTCCCCTCCCTGAACACATAGCAAATAACATTCATACAGCTGATACATCATTATTAGTATCACTGATGTTAATGAGTTTTAGGAATAAGCAGGTGATATTAATACAGAGCATGACTAGCATATCTGATTTCAGCATAAACAACTCATTTCATTACAAATTCAGCCTGATCTCTACAGACCTTACCACTAACCAAGTAAACAAAACAATCACATTCATAATTGCATTCAATCCCAGTGAAACTAAATAAGCTGCAAACTATTCAAAAATTGTACTCTAGAAGGGCTCCTCTAAAAGGGTAAAAAAGAAATTCTAATAACTACATTGAATCTGCTGTTGCATTTTTGCAATGGAGTAAATTCATTTATTCCACACCTGGAATAATCTCAAGATAGCCTAAAAATGTCTATTGAACAGATGTTATCAGAGGAGGAATACCATAGATTTACTTAAGATTCTGAACCACCACCATAAAGAGATTATGATGAAAAGAAACATCATCTCAGAGAAGTATTATTTCTATTGAGTAAGGTACTGAGTTCTGGTCATCTGTGTTGATGAGAGGAATTTTGGTCAGAAGTAGCATTGAAACGATAAGAATTCTGAAATGGCACTGGATATGGAGTCTAGTCTTGCTTCTATGTTTGTTTGAAAGGTATAATAAACCTAATAAAATGAAGGATGAAAGAGGAGACCCTACACAGTTCCTACAGGAGTCCCCACACAAGCAGGGTGGGAACACAGTATTCCCAGTAGGACACATGGGAAGAATACCTGTTTATGATCAGGGACAATGCTGGCATAAAAATAAATCAGTCATGATAAATTATTTAAGGAAGAAATTGCAAGGATTTCAGTCATTATGGGACTAATGTTCAGGAATATTTTTTTCAATAGGATTTGTATATTTACAAGGAAAGAGAGAATAAACACTGTACATTTCCGTTTGAGGTGAGTATGGCAAGCTTCTGAGTGATGTTTCATGTCAGGAATGACTAAGGGTGTGGGACAGATTATATTCAATGAAATCCATTTTCAAGTTTGCATTTCATTCCCCCCCATGCTATTTATTATTTACTAGCTTACTCTGAAACTATTAACTACTTGCTAAAATTATACAAATTACTCTTGATGCTTCATACAGCTTTACAAAATAAAAGAAATATTTAAATATTTTAATTAATATTAATAATAAAAGTATTATTAATAATATTAAATAATAATATTTAAATTTTAAAATATTTTCCTTTCACATCTACTGATAAGAAAAGGTGGCAGAGAACTGCACTTACTCTGCATCCCTGGACAAATCTTCCTAATTTTTTGTGATTTACTTACTCAAAGAATATTTCATTTGGATGGTATATGCTTCCCTGCATTTCACTTAGATTTTGACTAAAGCATCCTTTTCCATCTTTAAATTACTACAGTCTTTTTGTCTTTGTAACTAATGGTCTTTCTCTTTCCAAAATCTAGTGAATGTGTGTTACAAACAACCATCATTTACCCAGGTGTATAAGTAAGGGGCCAGAAAATAATTTGAGAGAAAAAGAACATAAACTTTTTTTATTCAAACAAGTAGTGTATTTGAAATACAAGTACCAATAAACTGTTAACTGGAAGTTTCAGAACCTTCAAAATGTCTGTGATTGTCTTTATAAGCATAAAAAAAATACAGGAATGGAAATCAGTACTGTCAGTTTTCATTATAATCATGATGTCTTTCTCCCGACAATTACTAAGGGTTGTTAAGATGTGTTTACACTGCTCAAACTAACAAGTTGCAGCAGGAGTCGAGTCAGTAAATATACTGCTTGACATCTTTTAGCAAATAAACAGAAAAACCATCAATCATCTGCTTTCACCTTTGCTTTCTGCCGAAACAAAAAAGCAAACCAGGCGTTGCAAATAATAGATGCTTTCTTGAGTATGCATTATTGGTGAGTCAGATAGGTACCAAGAAAATATTGTTAAATGAGCTAAGTTAACTGACGAAAACACTACTGAAACAAAAAGGTGACCATTTCATGGACCAATGGAGTATAGTGCTGGAAGAGACTGTCACACAGGTCAGAGAACTTCCCCGTGTTCTTCCTTTCTTGAGCTCATCAGGATGTCTAAAACCTAACATCATTATGTCTAAACCCCAACTTAAGCTTGCTTTCAAGAAGAGAGTTTATCCTTGAAGACAAATGTACAATTCAGCTCTTAATTTTTTGGTCAAGCTCATTTTATGCAAGACTGCAACAGAACATCCAGTTTGCATTTTGATCCTTCATTAGGACAACTGGCATTTAATTTTCATCTACACTGTTGCACTGGTTGCTGGCAGCACTTATACATTGTACTGTATCATTAATGAATTAATGTAGTGATGTAACATTAATGCTACCAGCTTTCAAGCCTGGAAAAGGAGCAAAACGTCTACTAACGGAGGTATCTAACCAGAGACTAATTCACTTCTATGCATGTGCCAGAATGCTGGGCGTCAAACTTCTTCCAGAACGTGCTGCACACACAGTTGTGTACAGCTTGGGCAAGTTTTGGAGTTTCTGAAGGAACATTTCCTGTTAGGATATTGTGTAGAGGGATCTAAAGCTTATCTGTTTCTTTTCAAACCCAGTTGTTGTGCATGGTGCCTATATGACCTACCCTTTACACCAGCTCTCTTGCTGAATCTGATTATTCACCCCAAACAGGAGTCTTGGAGTGAACTAATATTGATGCAGAGGGGATGACAGGGAAGCCCTGCAATAAAATAGGTCATAATATAATTTGATAATATAGATATGTCATAATTTGAGCTGTATGGAGCCAATTCTGCTCCGATAGGGCCCATTAATTAGGACTCTTTCATATGTGAAACCAGCAAGATTGCCTCTAGACTTGTATCAAAAGCAGTACAAACATCTATAAACTGGAGCTAATATATGTTAATAGATCTGAACTGACTCCCCAGAGTTTATCCACAGCTGGGATAATCCACTCATAGACAATTTCAATTTGATTGTGGTGGATTTTCTTGCAAAATCTCACAGAATTAATTCTACATGAAAAAGTAAGGAGTGGACATCTGGGAGGCCATCCTATATTCTTCTGATTAAAAAAAATAGTAATTCCAGCCTTATATAAATAATGGAATTTACCTTTAATTATGATGTAGAAACTAGTCCTTCCATAACTGCTTTCTAAGAATTCAATAGGATTTTTAATTTTAGGGACAAAAGAAATTTAAAAATTAATTACCATTACAAACTATGTACAGAGAGATTAGGAAACCTGTAGAAAATTTTCACATTTCCTAGTATAAAACCTATCATATATGTAAAATGTTTTATTTTTAAATTATTTTTTTTAATTATTCAATGGAGTTGTCTTCATGGGCCAATTATTAACTTAAACATAAGATATGAAGAAATGACATAAACTGAAGAAGAAACTGAGGGTATAAAATGAAAAAAACCCCACAATAAAATGTAACACAGGCTTGTAAATCTTGCAGTATACTTGTGCAGTACCTTTTCTTGATACTTTCTTAGATAAGAAATTCAGTACATCTCATCTATTCTGTCATTACTAAAGCATTTGATACTGTGCCTCACAAGAAAACTGTGAGTTAAGCTGAAAAAAATGAGGTTAAAAAAAGAAACTGTGTTGTATAAAGAAACTGCCTTGAGAGAAATGCAATGGGTAGTGCTGAGAAAGAGCAAAAACCAGTTTCTTGAGGAAATACTTGGAGGCCCATCTCAGAGTTGCGCTTCAATATTTGTGCTTTTCATATTTTTTATGCATTTTTCATATTTTAATATTTGGAGTGCACTGATGACAATGTTGTAAAACACTGGCAATAGGCAGCGGTGTCGAAATGCAGCAACAAGTACTGGATAATTCCAAAGAATTTGAAAGATAAATAATATTTAATACATCGAGAGGGAGGGAATTAAACTATTGACACGTGAGCAATGATATTCACTATAAACTGGGATCTCATCAGCTAGAAATGATCAGCACTATGAAGACTGGATCAAATTAGTTTTTCACTGAATGGCTATGTGCAACAAAAATGATAGACATGCAAAGACAAGACTCTCCTTGAAAATACTAGATTAAGCATTTCTAGTATAACAGTACTACTAGTGCTGTGCAAGGAAGACATTTCATGAGGATGACTTCGCACAGTTCTTGTTACTAATGTTCAAAAAGGTGGAATTCAACTTCAACAGAGGAAGATTTGTAAGATGATAAAAATGAAGAACAGAAGGCTAAAACTCTGAAATAAGGTGATAAAAGCCTAAGTTGCATAAATATTAAAAAGTGTCTAAAAACACATAACAGGGTGAAGAGGAATTGGAGATGATGAAATGCTAATGAAGGAGGTAACTGTGACATTGAAGACAAGGTTAGTGTGCTAAAAGACAGAAACTAATTGGACTGTAGGGGGTTTCCTACACCTAAAGAGCAAGTAGGACGTGAAATGGCCTTCAGGGGGTGAAGTAGAGTGCAGAAAAGGGGTAGGACACTGAAAGATTAACTCAGCCCAGCTGTTAGGAGAGGATGTGGGTGAGTTTATGAAGGAGGTATCAGGATGTGGACCTAACAATCCAGAGGGTCTTCTCCAGGCCTCTGCTCCAAAATTGAAATCAGGAACATTTGACCATATCCTCTTCTTTCCATTTAGTTGCACAACAGAGACCAAGAAGGTGCTATGCTGCTATTCATTTTTGTTTGCTCAGTGAAATGAGCATGCATGGAGAGCTTTAATCAAGTCCTCTTCAGGTACAATGACACTCTCCACTTGGCTTCTCAATTTCAATAATGTCTGTAGTGTTCTTCTTTTTAAGTTAGATAGATCCTTCTGAGCCTCGAGGGCATTTACATACTACCCTTCCTTTAGAAACTAGTATGTAATGAGTATGTTAACAAATGATGTCCTTTAAAAAACAGCAAGCTGTTGAGTTACTCCTAACCTTCTATTGTATGAAGCTAACAGTTATTCAGCCTTTGGCAGGGTCTTACAGAAAGAAATACTGGGATGATAACTGTGATTTGTCTTTGAGCAATTGCACACACGGAATAACTATTTGCTCTTATTTTAATCAAATTTATTCTTGTTCCTTTCCCTAAAATGGATTGGCAGAAGGAATCCAGTATATCCAGTCACTACAGACTTATGAAAATAATGATTTAAAAGACAACTGCCTGATAATTCAAATTTTTACACTCGGTTTAATGCCTCAAAATGTAATATCTAAGGACAATGACAGATACTGACTTGTTTGCTTCATAGCCATTCACAACTTCAATTCCTAACCGAGTCCCTTTTTTTTTCCCCACGAGATAATGCCCATGTGTTAAAAAATGCATTCATGAGTAAGTTTCTATTACTTCTCTTAGGCAATGATAGCAGTACAAGTAGAGTCTATTACTTCTCAGCATTCAGATTTCAAATAAATTTAAATGGGGGAAACCATTTATTTCTGAGAAGGAATAAATGAAGTATTTTATTACTCTCTGTGTATATTAGTGGATGTGTTTAAAATGTAAATAAAAAATGACTACTTGATAATGAAGGCCATCTTTCTTGAAGGAGAGAAAAAAGTGAGGGAGGCACACAAATTTCACAGAATCACAGAATCACCGGGTTGGAAGAGACCCACTGGATCATCGAGTCCAACCACTCCCACAAAACACTAAACCATGTCCCTCAGGACCCCGTCCACCCGTAACTTAAACACCTCCAGGGAAGGCGAATCAACCACCTCCCTGGGCAGCATATTCCAGTGCCTAANATTAGTGGATGTGTTTAAAATGTAAATAAAAAATGACTACTTGATAATGAAGACCATCTTTCTTGAAGGAGAGAAAAAAGTGAGGGAGGCACACAAATTTATATAAGTTCTTAATTGGAAGCTACATATAGCCCACCTGAAGAATGGTATCTGCCTCTGGTCTCAGCATTTACTAAGTCCATTTATTCAACAATACATGTAGGACGAGTTAACTGAAGTTAAATAATGAATAAGAGAGGAAAAAATGCCATATACAAAATAATCTAAACTTTACTTTTGGGTAGCAAAGTTTCAAAGGCAGCATGTGCTGAAAATAAAATGGTTCATACTTAAAAAGAGATTTTCACATATTGATGCTGTGATCTTATCCTCAATAAATTAGAAACCCTCCTGCAAACTACAAGGGCCATATATGAGAGTTCTTAGACATAGTTCAAAACTATAATAGTAGGTTTGCTGCTGTTCTTCCCATAATGACAATTATACTGACTGAACAGATTAACTACTCCATGAGAATTTCAACAGTACATGCTGTAAGGAATGACATGCTGAACTCTATATAATTGTCATTGCAAATGAAATTTTTATTGAAAAAAGCTGTTCTATATTCATAATAGTACAATGACATGGGAGCACTAAAGAAAATGTCATCCTGACTGCAGACAAATCCTGTTGATGCAAGTGCTGTTTATACCACTGTGTCTGCCATTAAGAAAGCAACCAACATCTTTTGGGAAAGCATTCAGTCTTGTTCAATTGAGACTGAAAATGAAAGCACTTGGAAAACAAACCAGGGAACCTGGCAACCACAGTGCAGAAAAAGGATTTTTGCAACAAAAAGAATTTGCATGTTCACCTCTGTGTTACCTAACAAGGACATTCCTGCAATTCAAGATCTTTATATGGTATCTAGAGAACAAATTAAAGGGTAAATAATCATTATCAAGGAATAGCTTCCCCTTATTTTTCATGACGATGCAATGCAATGTATGGTATTAGGGCTAAGCATACTATACATGAAGTTCATGATGAAATCTGTAGGAGTTTAGCTACTGACAAAAACAGGAGCGGGATTTGGCTCTGTTAGCCAGTCTAAAATATAATGTTATAGGGATTCCTTTCAGCTGCTTAATCTTTTACATCAGGGAAATGGGTTCAATAGGACAGAAAATTCTGGTGCAATAGTCTATTTACTTCTTCCAATGAAATTAATTTTTCTGAGTTGCCTGGTTAATTTTCAGCTGCATTTTTAGTCAGAAGTTGAATTTAATTAAGCAATTAAATTATAAACACCGCCTGTAAACCTCTAGCTTCGACTAACTCACACAGTTAATTTCCATTTAATCACTGTATGTGATGGGCTTTCCTCTTGTCCACTTTCTAACATAGTTAAGTGCCAGATCACTTAAAGGGACAACTTTGCGATCTTAAAATCTTAAGAATACAACAATAGTTTCTTTTAAAGTGTGCATAATCCTAATGTACAATGACCAAAATCAGGTAGTCTTTTTCCCCCCATCATGCTTGTAACTGTATGCTGTTTGTGCTCAATGGTCTATATTTCTGACATAAGGAACCTGAGGAAAAATATGAATAGCAAGAATGTGGCACAATGAAGATTTGTACTTGAGGTGAAACACATTACATAAAAGTGTACAGATGTGGTTTTAGAGTGCAAAGGTCAAAGGACATGAACTTTAAAACTAGTTTCTCATTCACAAATTAATTTCAGCAGTTTTCCGCATTTCTAATTTGAAGAGAGATTTTCTTCAATACCTACAGGCATAAAAACACTAAACATAAAATTTGTGCCTGCCAGCTTTCGATATCCTAGCGAGTAGGGAAACTTTCTTAGGGGGCATTTGATGCTGTGAGATAGGTCCTTTCACAGAAAAATTGTTGAAGGAGTCTCTAAGTACTCTGAATCACCTGCTTAATGAACCTCTGATCAAAGCCGGTCAGGAGATTACCTGATAAATGTGTGCTCACATGAACTCATTCTAACAGGCTGTGGCATGAATGCCCATACCACCACCCCATCATCTGCTCTCTTTTTTCAACAATTCCAAACAGAGCTCTTTTATTTCCAGGGAATTTAAAGCTTATGCATGAAAACCAGTGTAAGGTTTGTGAGCCAATGGAATGTTTTGAATCTTCAGTTATGAACACCAATTTTTTAAAAAGTAATCTTCATAATTTGCTAGTTTTTTTTTCCTTGCTTACAGGCTAAAGCAGCTGTTCCTACATGGACCATTCTCACTGCAAGACCCTGGTTTTCAAGGTGATCCATTTTGAACTACTTTAAAGTAACCTTTAAAGTCATCATCCATGTCTGTCTTTCCAGATGGAAAGTGATTTCACCCTGAGAAAGCTACCAACTCAATACCTGTTCCCATAACAGTGGTTGATATTTGTGGAAACCCCAGAGAGCATCATGACAAGGCTTCCATTGGGTTTGTGTGTACGTCTCTAAAAAAGTTAAGACAAAATAGTGCATGCATCTGTTTCAAAGTATGTGTATGCACAATCCCTCTTATTTCTATGCAGCTAACACTACACAGCCACACATACTATTTCATCCATGCTCTTTTAATGATCACTATGTTAAATCTTTGGATATAAGCACTCAAAAGCCCTCTCGGCACTACTGGAGAATACACAACAGTTTCATGAAATCAGGAACTCAAAGAACTATTGGCCTTCCAAAACACTGCTGTAACTAGAAAAAGAAACATATCATGAAACAAAGCTGTATCAGAAGAATGTAACACCAGCTTTACAAAACTAGTTTTCCCATAAAGATCTTTATCAATAACTCCAGCAGCTCCATTAAAAAATGAATACAATTTTTGCTGATGACTATGAAATTATATCTCTCTAAATACACAAATTGATTTTACAGTCAAACTGTTCTGCATCAGGTAGCTACACCATTTTCATAGAAACTACAATTGCATCATATCTCAAATAATAAAATTATCTAAATTGCCAATAAATACACATGCCATTGCTAAGTATCTGCCTAAATGAAGAATGTATGCACTATACTACATAAAAATTAATTTAAATGTTCACACATATTCTGGTTGATATGCTGGTATTGTTGAAATCAACAAAAATAATAAAAAAGCAGACACAACACACTAAAACTGTACTACATGCAGACATGCACACAAACAGTAATCACCTGAGTCCTTTTCTCCTGTTGCTATATACAAAACAAACAAACAAAAGAGAGAAGAAAAACATCATTACAGAAATGTAACCATTTTAATTTCATTAAGAGTAGAATCAATACCAAATAAGAATTTAAAGTCTTCTTAAAATATTTAAGATAGCAGTGAAAGTTTTAACAGGCAACTCATCCAAGTGGTGGGTTTTGTCAGCTGAGGGATAAATGGTGTACGTGTTTAGTTCTATAGAGTCTCTATTTCATGCTCACTGGTTGAGTTTGCATCCATAGTTTGGCTAAGAATTTCAAAACATAAATAATATGAAAAGAATATAAGAATGTAGGAATATAGGAATATTAGAGTACTCTTTGCATCTCTATCTTTTAGGTAGTTATTGTTAGTCTGTAATTGATATTATCAGGCAATAGCTGCATTTTGACTGATTGCTATGCTCACAGAGTCATAAAAAGGTTTGAGTTGGAAGAGAATTTAAAGGATCATCCAGTTCCAGCTCCCTTGTCAGGGTCTGGGACACTGTCAACTAGATCAGGCTGCCCCAGGCCCCATCCAATCTGGCCTTCAACACTTCCAGGGAGGAAGCACCCACAACTTCCCTGGGCAACCTGCTCCAATGCCTCACCACCCTCATCATGAAGAATTTCTTCCTAATGTCTACTCTAAATCTTCTCCTCTCCAATTTATAACCGTTCCCTTTTGTCCTGTGACTACACAGCCTTGTAAAAAGCTTCTCCTGAGATTTCTTGTATGTCTCCTTCAGGTATCAGATGGCTGCTCTAAGGTCTCCTTGAAGTCACCCCTTCTCCAGGCTGAACAACCCAAACTTTCTCAGCCTTTCCTCATAGCAGAGGTGCTCCAGCACCCGATGTTGTTGTTCAGTGAAGAAATTTTCAAACAATATGACAAAAATCCCCAAAATGCATGAGTTACATTTGAGGTTATAGGTAGTACTATAAAGATAATGACTATATGTTTTCTGTATACAACCTGAGTAAGCAATTAATGCAAACACCAACACGAATTACTTTCAAGGGAAGAATGTAATTCCAATGTATGGATACAATAAAACTTCCATAAACTCTAAGAAGCACAATGGAACCTATTGCTGAAAAACACTGCATTTATATTGGTAAAAATGTAGGATATTTGTAATGATCAGAGATTAGAAAGAGATCAATACAGGTCTCATGACTACTGAAAACCAATGTGTTTAATTTTCTGATGTTAGGATACTGGAGCCTTTCACTTTCAAATAGCATTCTATTTTATCCTCAGAAAAGTATTCACCCAATTTATTGTTGATATCCTAGACATCTTTATGCAGTTATCTATTGTGCTTTGGGTTTATATTTACCTGAGTGTAAAACCACTTACAGAAATCTAGTTGTGTTTCAATGAAAAGACAATAAATGCAAAAGGAAATCTGCAAGTCAAAAAAAGCCACGGGATGGACGGCAGTTTCATTTGCTGTTCCAGCTTATGGCAGTGTTAACAATGGGCACTTTTTAAGGTGCAAAATTTGCTACTTGCAGTGGAACTGCCACAATTCTCTAGGGTACAGTTAGAAACCCCAGGTAAAAGTACATTTACATTACTGTAAAAAAACGTACCCAATCCAATTTAGTGTGACGTTAGATATCTTTTACATGCTTTTGTCATCTTTTAAAAATGTTTCTATTTTTATGCCTATTATTTCAAGGTTTATTAAATGGCTGAAAATAAAAAATCTCCTTTATAATTACAGAAATATAAAAGCTAAGGAACACAGTTATTTTTTCTTTTTTGTTTTCCAGACTAGATTTAATATTCATCCTTCTTTCTTTAACACAACATGATATCATAATTAATTATGATAAACTGGTTACTAAGATGGTTTCACGTTGTTACTCCCATGATATAATACTGGTTGCTATAGTGATGAGATGGGTTTTTTGTTAATCACTTGTGAGACTGGCTAACTCATGTTTTTCAGAGAATTTGAGCAGAAATAGAAAAGGGAGAAAAAGTTGGCTTTATAATATTGGTAAACACATGAGGCTTCTTCATTTTGTTGCTATGATAAATCTTTCTTCTAGTGTATTGCTAGACATATATGCTATGGAAAAACATACTATGTATAAAAATGAGAGGTTTTTTTAAAGCAGAATTCATTCCTCATATATACTCCTGTTAATTGACTCTATCTTTAAAAGAACAGTTACATAGACACACACAAACACAGAGTTTTCTATTCCTGAATATACCTTTACAGGTCAGTCTCAAGCTTTCTGCACTCAGGTGTGTCATGACAAGGCATTTGACTATTATGACTTTCTTTTTGTTCTACATAAGGTTTACATATATTGAAATGACACTGTGTATCTTAGCCATTTTTTTTAGCAATATCTGAGTTAAAGTAATGGTATATGTCCTGGAACATACACAAGTTCCAGGAAAAAAAAATGCAGATCTAGTATTTTGTCCCATTAGTTCATTTAGGAAATCAGGATGTAATTAAGTTTTTAATCATCAGATTGTTATTACACATCTGACAACATAACAGCAAAAATAAACACTTATCTATCCATCTGCCTTATGAATACATCAGAAAGGCATCTATAACCACTTTTCAAGTTTCAAGGTATTATTATTGCCGATAAGGAAAGAATTTCCTGTCAGTAGTTTAATTACTAGAAATAGTTAGAGGAATTAAAAAAAAAAACCCAAATCAACACATTAGGTTTATAAAGAACTCAAAAGTAAGAACAAAGGGCAACTTAAATTAAGAAGTCCTAGTCTTCCATTCAAACAGGGTCCCAGGAGGCATATTAAAGCAATGAATAGGAAAAAGCTCCATAGTTCACCAGCTGAGATTTTAATGAGACATTTCCCCTTGCTGTGGAAGGGGTTCGTTCAGGAAAGGGAAAAGGCTGATCACAGAATATTCAGTTAATAGGCATTTTTGGCTTTTACAGCCACTTTGGCACTTGATTGCTGTACTAACCTTCTATTTTGGCATATTCTGTAAGTCGAGTGTAATTGATCAAGGCAGCCTTCTCCAGACATTTTCTAACCACTTTCTTCACCTCTTCTGTTGGTATAGGAGTGGCAATATCTTTCATCAAAACCTGTGCCAGAGACAATTATACCGCTTGGTTACGCTCATTACCAAAATCCAAGGCAAAAGGATAAAAGTATCCTTAAGTTAGTATAGGCCTGATAATGACTAAAGGCAGAAGTCAAAAAGGAACTATTTCAGTTGGTGGAACTAGATATTTGTCTTTGAAGGGTTTTTTTCTTTTCAAGCTTGGTTTGACTGCCTATACAGTGTTTATATACAATATCCTTACTGTTTGGCATCTTGCAGCATGCCAGTCAGTCTTTGGTTTGGTAATGTCAAGACCAGTATAATAACAGCATTCCTTGAATAGGTTGCATCATAGAATCATAGAATCACCAGATTGGAAGACACCTATTAGATCATCGAGTCCAACCATTCCTATCAAAATGATGGTGCCTGTTAAAGATGTGGAAATTCGCTTGGTTCTCATCTGTGGAAAAGCTTCCACCATTGTATAACCATTTACTCTTCAACAGTGGAAAGGAGTAAATGTGAACATCACCATTAGAGCTAGCTAATACTGACTTGCTTTTCTTCCTTCATAAAGTTATTCAAATTCAACATGCCCTTGCTGTGAAAAAGTAAAATATAGCAGGAAGGGAAATACTGAGCTCCTGGCAGACTATTTTATTATGGACAAGTAGAAGAACCAATCATATAGGTCTTCACAAAACCTGCCAGTTTTTAAAATCTATTCATTTTTAAAATACAGGCTTTTGATAAAATGGATCACTTGATGCAAGTGACGTAATATGAGAACATATACCTCTCTAAACAAATGAACATTTTATGCTCTGGATTGTCATTAAAAAAGGGAATAAATGTGTTGATTCACTTGCATTTTTACTTTATTTCTATACTCCATTAAATTTAAAGAGGTAGCTGCAAAGAAATCTCGATGTTTTTACCACATTTTAATGTAAATAATAAAACTTCAGATAACTAACAACCTTTTAAAAATTGTGAATGCCCAAACAAGCGATACTGTTATAAAACAGATCTAAAAATTACTGTTAAAAGGAGGGAGCAAGACATATGCTCTGGAGAAGGATATTGGTAGAAAAGAAACATATTCAGCCTCAAAGAAGCTGTTAGGAAGACATTGTTGCAAAGTAGACTTCTTCCATTATTTGCACACACACATGACATATCTATCTTTGTTAAACTGCTTCTTTTTAATGAATATTTTCTAGGTTATCAACAACTGAAAATACAGGATTAAAAACTTTTATTCTGGACATGTTTGCTTTTTTTTATCCCAAGATTTTCAAAGACAAGTAAAATAAAATGTTTGTAATGCATTCTGCATCTACAAGTAGAAGCATGCACATTTATTGCCAGTCAAGATGGGCAATGATGTTGCTTGAACACCAGGCAGAGTATCATTGCCATTTGTAACAGTGGTGTTAAATGGAGCTAATTCCAGCTGGAAGCCAGTCACAAGTGATGTTCCCCAGGGCTCAGTGCTGGGTCCAGCCCTGTTCAATGTCTTCATCAATGACCTGGATGAGGGGATGGAACGTACCCTAAGTAAGTTAGTGGATGACACTAAGCTGTGTGGAAGTGTGGATCTGCTGGAGGGTAGGGAGGCTCTGCAAAGGGATCTGAACAGGCTAGATCACTGGGCTGAGACCAATGGGATGAGGTTTAACATGGCCAAATGCTGGGTCCTGCACTTGGGGCACAACAACCCTATGCAGAGCTACAGACTAGGAGAAGTCTGTCTAGAAAGCTGCCTGGAGGAGAGGGAGCTGGGGGTGTTGGTTGAGAGCGACTGACCATGAGGCAGCAGTGTGCCCAGGTGGCCAAGAAGGCCAATGGCATC
>WAAB01022573.1:0-29091 GCA_013389865.1 Piaya cayana
CTCCTCTGGACTCGCTCCTACAGATCAATGTCCTTCTATGCTGCCTCTTAGCAGGCTCTTAGTTCTGTATCTTGCCTGATTTCATTTGAAAAATAGTGTGATTTTTTTTCTTAAATACATTTGTGGATTTGGCAAGAGATGTGTCCAGATGCAGTAGAATGGCCGATGACCAGGTGCTCTGAGTTTGCTCTGACGTTAAAATCTATGAAACAATGAAGCTAAGTGAAGAAATTGTGTATACCGTAATGTTCATTGAAACAGAAAGAAAATGAAAAACAACTGCACCTGGGGAAAAAGATTGGGAAAGACACCTGGAGATGTTCCAAATGTGTGCTTTCTTAATAATTAGCACATCATACATCTAGTTAGCATCTCATAAATAACCATAAAGTAGTCATTTAATGAATCATTTTACTTTGTGCTGTCAGAGGTTACAGAAGAAGCAAAATGCTTCATTTATTTTAAGAACAAGGTGCGGCTCTTCTTTCAGCATCCTTAAAAAAACTGATGTCATATTATAGATCAGCTGGGGTTTTTAATACTGCGTAGCATGAGTGAACCTCAGTGGCATCAAGTACACTGCTATTTTGTACATAAGTTTTGGGGTTTTGTTCATTACAGGGGATGGCACTGGCTAAGCTGTGGGGCATATTCTGATTTTCTGACTGCAGACTTCAACAGGTTTGTATGCCTGAAATCCCCTGTGGGAATCTTGTTTGGCCACAGAATCTTTATAGGCTTCTCAGCTCTGTTCTACTCAGGCAAACCCAGTTTATTTATTGCTCACAAAAGCATCCATGCGCTGTGTACAAATAAGTGTGTATCCAGTCTTGAGAGCTGCAAGGAGGAGTTACAGCTTTGCTGCCCTTTGCAAGGATAATGGAACCAAGTCTAGCTATGGAAGAAGACTCTTCCTGTTGGGAAGGCATCAGACTGGGCTTGAGGTGGCTGAGCAGAGAGGAAGGATGGAGTCCCATCCCTTTGGGGTCTTAGCACTGGGCCTGGGCTTTAGCAATGCTTTCAACATACCTTGCTAAGAGTCACTTTCATTTATTGTCTGAACCTAATGATTTCTTAATCGTTGAGGGCAATCGTCAATCTGTACTGGTAATTCTGTTTTAACAGTAGACAATGTAAGGTGCTTAGGGAAGTATAGAGGCACTAGGGGTTTTGTATGGTCATAACATCACATTATCATTTAGGTTAGAAAAGACCCCTAATATCGTCAAGTTCCACTGTTAACCTAAGACTACCAAGTTAACAATTGTTCCCTCATTCTGCTAACACTCATCTTGCATGGCCCCTCAGATTCCATCAGTCATCAATATTTCATATTTCTGAGACAGAAATTGCATTTGAATCACTGTGTGTAGTAGCAACTAATGGACTACCTGCATATAGATTCCAAGTTAGTTCTTTATTGTCTTATGTTTCTACAAGTCAAAGTTAGGCATGGTCTGTCCCATCAGAAGTGATGGAAAGAACAATCCCTGCTGTAGCTGGTATGTGAATCTTTGTTCTTAGTCCTTAGTCCAAAGATTGTTATTATTTTTGTTCTAATGTCAGAAAAGCAAGTCTCAATTACTTCTTAGTTTAGGTATCAAGAGGCCTCCATGGAACAGAAGTGCAATAGCAGTCTTGTAAAAGTTTACCATAAACCTGGCTTCAATGAGAAAGTAATTATATTTTAGGTGGTTCAAATCTAATTTTGAAGCATTATAGATGTAACATTATTTGCTACACATATAGTCCTTGTCTGTTAAACATATAGGGGAATGTAGCGGGGAATCCAACGCTTGCAGAATAACCTCCTTGCTGGAGATCAGAAACCCCCCAAGCCCTGCTTGGGAGACCAGACTTGGCCTCTTCAGGGATCTGCTCCCAGGGAGCATGGGTAGGGCCCTAGTGGCCAAGAGGGTTGCAGGAAAGCTGGTTGGTATTCAAGATCATATTCCCCCAAGCTAAAAAGCAGTCTACCCTAAGTCTAGCCAGGAGGCCTGCGTGGATGAGGAAGTTGCTTCCGGCAAAACTCAGACATGAAAAGGGAATAGACAGAAGGCAGAAGCCAAGATGGGTATTCCAGAGAGGAATATAAAGAAGCTGTCTGAGCATGTGGAGATGTGGTTAGGAAAGCCAAAGCTCACCTGCAGTCACATCTGGCGAGGGCTGTAAAAGGCAACAAGGAGGACTTCTGTAAATACATAAGAAGCAGAAGGAAGACTAGGGAGAACATGGCCCTACTGCAGAACTGGAGTAGAGGCTGTGGTGTCACAGGACGTGGAAATGCCTGAGGTACTGAATAGCTTTTTCATCTCAGTCCCTGCTAACAAGAATTCCCTTGAAAAACCCAAGGCCCTAGAGACCAGCTGGAAAGTCTGGAGCAAGGAAATCTCCCCTGTGGTGAAAGGGGATCAGATTAGGGAATGCTTAAACAACGGGACATGTGAAAGTCTATGGGCCCTGATGGCAAAAGTGCTGAAGGAGGCTGATAACTGATGCCTTTGTGTGGCTGCTTTTGTTAACCTTGGGCCAGTCATGGAGCTTGGGAGAGGTGCCTGAGGGCTGGCAGAAATCAAATCTAATATCTGCATTCAGAATGAAGAGGAAGGAAGACCCAGGGGACCACAGGCCATTCAACCTGTTAATTGTAACCACCCACCGTGGAGGGTCTGAAGTGCCCTTCATGAAGAACTTTCACATCTGTTCTTTTTGCACTTTTAATGTGCAAAAAGATGAGGTTCTGGAGGAATTTTCTCTCCAGGAAACTGTGCTCAAAGTCTGGCTTCTACTTTCGTTTATTTGAGAACTTAAAGTGTCTTGAGTTGTAAGTGCTCAGTGCTGTCGGTGTTTACTGAAGGTCCTGTGAGCAAATGGAAACTCAGCTTTTTCAGAAATTGAGCATTTCTTTGAGAATCCAGGAAAAAGCAAGGCTTTAAACTTTTGGAAAGTAACTGTTTAGTTCTATTGCTGTGCTGTATTTACAAAGACTAAAAATGCTGAATTATGTATAACTTAAATAAAAATTATCTTTGGAACTAATGAGGTCCTTCCAAGAAAAATAACAAATGCTGGTAGTCAGCTTTGCACTTGTTCTATTTTTTTATTTTCAAAAATAACCAGTGATGCTGCAGGTCAGGAGGAAAAATGTGAAGTAGAAATCTAGATGAAATATATTCTCTTTTTCTTCTATTAAGTATTAATTACAGTGATTTTGATTACTTAATCACACAAACCAGGAAAAATTAAATGCAACAAAAGCCTCTGTATTCAAAATAAATGAAACATAAAGCACATCAGTAGGGAACTATTCTTGTTTGCTTAAAATTAAGTAGATATGCTCAGTGTGGTAGGACCAAGGCATAAACACTTGTAAAAGAAGCAAAACCAAAGATGAGGTTTGGAAGCTGGACTATGTGTCCATGCTTTGGGCTGGCTGCAAGTCTGCAGTTTGTCTGTTAGAGGTGGGAGTGGTGACTGAGTAAATCAGACAGTGAATCTAATATATGAATACTGAATTCTCTTAGGTAAGCCTGACTTTGTATTTCTGTTACATCATTGACCTCTTCTGGTTCTAATGTATTTTTTAGATTTTTTTTTCCCAAACCACAGAGAAGGAAAAATAGTTTTCTTGTGTATCAACAGTTTATTCTGTTCCAAGACTTGAATTTAAATACTATATGCAATAATCCATTTTCTTATTTAGAAAGATATAAATTAATGATATCTGAAGTAATTTGTCTGGCATCTTGGAGCTTGCTTGTTGTGTTTTTTTGGAGCTGCAGAGTTAGGGGAAAAAACCAAGAGCCAACTCCTAAAATCCTTTTGAAGAAACCTTGGAACAACTGATCTGAAAAGCATCCTTAGAAAGCCTTTGACATCCATCAGCCATCTTTAGGTGTAAGTACCAATAAAATGTCTGTGGAAAGAAAACCTGAAATTATCTAATGTGGTGAGTACAGGGGAGGTATTTTTGGATTTCTTAATGTAGCTTTCCATCCTGCAATGCATCATTAGGTGTTATCAACAGCAAGGAAAACTGCCAATCATCTTAACAACTAACCACTTTTAAAAAACCATCCAGTGACTTTAATTATGATTAAGTATTTATGAAATTAAGTAACACCGAACACACAAATTCCTTCTGGTAGTGATCAAGGTGTTTATTTTCTCCATATCATTCGGGTTCGGGTTGGCAGAACACCTTGGGCTTGTGCATACTTTTGAAGTTAGTAGGAATTTCTTATATAACTGATGCATTAAACCCCAAAAGCCCCCTAGGCCCCTTTGTTTCTCTAGCGAGCAGCTGTACTGATTAACATCTATTTTTATTCAATGTTCTTTACCCTCCTATGAACTTCACTCCTGTGCTCTTCAGCGTATTTTGGTCTTTGTTCAGATGTAATCATTCATTTTAAGGTGATTACCAATATTCTATCTGGTCTCTATTCCCTGATCTTCAAAAGCAGAGAAAAGTTTGCCAGTTCAGTACATCTGCCAACCTGAGGCCAAATTTGTAAGGAGTAGACTGAAACCCTGCCTCCTTTCAGTGTCTGGAGGATGGAATGTAGATATGACATCTTTGGTACTTTCAGCTTCTAATACCTTGAGGACTGAATGAAATTGGTTGTCTGTTTTGGAGGAATGCAAAAGGATAGCAGATGGAGCGCTTGAGTCGAAGGATACATCTCCAAACTCTCGCAGCCTAAGGTCTCCTAAGGCCTTCATACATCAATTTCTATTGGTGCTGGTGCCAACTCGTCAAGCATAGTTGAGATAAAGAATGTTAACGTCCAATATTGATTTCACTCTTGTTTTGTATGCTGCAGACAAGTGTTCTTTCCATTTGACCATTGTAGAGTACCTCGCCACTCTAGGATGTCTCTTCTGGGTTTTGTGCTCGGCAGCTAGTTTATTATTTTACAGTCTGAAATAAGTGAAATAGGAAAACTTGGAGTGAGAGCAGCTCGAATCTGTTCCATAGCCTGGGAATTAGGGTTTGGAATAATATATCCAACATCTACTCTAAATGAGTTGGAGAAGGCACTTGATTTCTCATCCTACCTCCATACATGTAAGCGCTTTACCCCTAATCCTTTTATGTAATTATTCCTCTCATTTTTTTATTCTAATTAACAGAAAAAAAAATCATTAAATAAAATGTAGAGGCTTTGGAGAGATGAAACTGGAAGGATTGCAAGAATTTTTCAACCAATGCTGTCTGAGGTTTTTAATATTTTACAAACCATTAAGATACCTTCTGAGTAAGCACTCCTAAACCTAAATGTTGCAACATTTAGAACAATGTGAGGGTCTGCTCAGGAATAGATGAATGTAGCCAAAACCTGTAGATGCTCGATGCAGTTAAGCGGAAAATAGCTCAAAAACATGTAAAACTGAAAATACCCTGTAGATCCCCGAGGAATTTACAGGCTTAACTACTCTATAGCTTTTTAATCAATGAGAGTAATCAACTGTTAACATATTACTGAGTGCTTAGCTGCAAGACATTTGTTAGGTACTCAAGTATCTTTGAAAATCTGGCTCTACATCCTCCTGGCATATGGAGTCCTCCTCCTCCTCTGTGATTGTGCTGTTGCTTTTGGCAGCACTGGTAGTACTGCCCTTTTTAGTATCATTCCTCTTCCCTTTGCAGACACTCCTGATTCCTGTGCTCTAACCTGCTCTTTGACCACCTACAACTCAAAACAGTTTGGGGTTTGAGTGCATCCATCTTTTGTCCGGACTTCTCACTGTGTTTCTTTCTTTCTCCTGTCCTGCCACATTCACATATTCCGGTGGGCTAATCAGGCATCATTTTTACATTCAGAAGCACATAAAAACTCTTATTTTTTTTCTTTTCTTGCTTTGCTCTGGGGATATCTTGACTGTTCTTGACTATTGTTACTTTTGGGAGGATGGGAGCAATGAACTGACCCAGTGGTCCTTCCTAGCCTTACCTGTATTATTTTTTTGTTTCACTGCACACCCACACATGAACTAACAGTTTTCATTCTTTTAGAAATTAATTGACCTGAATTGCCCATCAGAGGGTTTAGATGTTAGACTATTATGCAGCCAGTGAGTGACCTAAAATAATATAAATTTCTTTAGGACTTGGCTTTACGGACCAAATTAGGAAAATGGCTTATGTATATATATTTTTTAGGTTGACTATAATGTTTGCTAACCCCGTTTTACACTAAAGATTATCTTGTTGTTTAACCCTTTACTTAAAGAAAAATCCTCCTGAAAGGGAGCATATGCCAAATTATGTTTCAGGTAATTAAAACCATGTACTTCCATCACTAAGTAATCAGATAATACTGTAGTGCTTTATTTCCTTGCATTCACTAGGCAAGAGTTTTTATAGTCACATGTTATTAGGAAATGTTTTGCTGTGAGGGCGGGGAGGTCCTGGCCCAGGTTACCCAGGGAAGCTGTGGCTGCCCCATCCCTGGAGGGGTTCAAGGCAAGGTTGGATGGGGCTTGGAGCCCCTGATCCAGCAGGAGGTGTCCCTGCCCATGGCAGGGGTGGGACTGGATGGGGTTTAATGTCCCTTCCAACCCAAACCGTTCTGTGGTTCTGTAACATCCAGCTTCAGTGGTAGTAGCAAACTAACCCCAAACTAGAAGTATGTGCTGCTTCTTTGCAATGAATCGTAGTTCAAGAACTCACTGATATACATATTTTTCCTTTAATTAAATAACTGAAGATGCAGAGCATAATTGAATGATTTTACAACAAGTCTTGGCTCTAAAACAAATGGACAAGCAACAGAAAATAGATTTTAAATGTTATTTGTCTTTGTGTAAATTATGCATTTGTATTTTAAATGACTTTGCTCTGTAAGGAATTACATAAACAGTAGGTTAAAGCCACTCGTTTATGTGTCATAAGACTGTACAGTCTTAAATGAGATTAAACAGGTCTTTCATTTCTGGTTAACAGTTGAATTATTAATTGTGCCTGCGTGCATCTGTAGGGATTATTTGGAGAACAGAATTTAGACTCTGTTGTCCTAAGGAATGGAAAGCGTTTTTACTTTGCCGCTGAATTAGCTGTACTCCAAGTCTGAGGAGAAGGCTGCTGGCCATCAGCCAGCAGCCACCACCACAAGTCAAAAGAGCTGCAAGAAGCAGGTCACGTTCAAGAAGTACAGAAAGCTAAAGCTCAATTATTTGAATTAAAAAAAGATTAAAACTTAGTGCAGATGATCAAATAAGCAGCTGAGAGTATGTGATTGGGAGCGCATGGAAACCATCTGTTCCTCTATAATCTAACCCACAGTAATAAATACGGGCAGTCATGTGTAGTTAACAGACTACATTTTAGCAAGTACATGATAATGCTGTTCTCCAACTACATGTGTAAAAACTACTTCTGATAATTTGCGTGGAAAAACACGAGAAAACATGAGAAACACCCCACAAACGTGGAGAATTTCCCTTGGCTACTCTTCAGTACCAATGAACATTGTGCTTCTTCCTATTTTATTTTATTTTAAACAAATCACCTCAGGCTACAAAAACTGTACAAAGAAGAGACTTCTTGACAATCTGTCCATTTTAAATGACATTTCCAATGGAGAATACAGATCATTGTTATTTTACATCTACTATGTTTGAACAGTCTAGAAACATCTTGAGGGTTTTATCTTTTTAAATATGATGTTAGATCTTTGGAGCTGGAAATGCCTGAAAGTGAAGTGGAAATCTTTCACTATCTTGATAGTAAAGCTTTTTAACTAATTATAACTAAATAATCAGTATGAACTCATTGAATTTCTGCACCAAGGCTACATTTTCCAACATTGTTTGTTATGGGAGAGGTTTCTGATAGCTGGACTCTTTACCCCTTACTGGGATAATTAAATAAAAGCAAGCAGACGTGGGGCTTGTCCTGTAGTTATTTTTTCAAGCTGTAGTGTGTATTTACTGCACTTCAGCCCCATGTCAACCTCTCTCAGAAATACGAGTATAGATAGTGCACATGTGCAGTGCCACTCCGGAATTATATGGAAGGTTTCTGTCAAGTAGAGGGGAGTTGCCTTCTGTTTGTGCAATGATTGCAGGGAATGAATGCAGTGATCAAGCGTATGAAGCTACCCAGGAGAAATGGTTGAAGTGGCCAGATTTTTTAAGTGCAGATTTCTAGTCTTTCCTGAAGCCATATCAAATGTTGTCAGTACCATACAAAATAAAGCAAAGAGTTCCTTTCCTCTGGATTTGTGCAGTCAACATGATTACTTTTATTATACTGATAAAAGGTGTTAGCAGAAGCTCTACTAATATCCTGATTTGATTGCCATAGGGAACCATGCAGATGATGGCTTCTCAATCCATTTCAAGTATGAATTTATTTGTTAAGTTATTCTTTTCTTTGTATTCCTCTTTGCACGCAGTGTTTGGTCTTTTGTGCAGTATTTCTATACAGACAGCTATTTTGGAGCTCTGCCAGGAACCTGGCATAAATAGCTGTTGCATACACAGTCTAGACCTATAGAGTGCGTCTGGAGGCATCCCTGAAGTCGATTCTGATAGCTGTGCGCTGCCCAGTGCCTGTGCCTGAGCTTATACCCAGTAGTTCTGTTATGGATTGAGTTTAATTGCTGCCATTCACTGCTGAGTCTGAAGAGTATTTCAGATGTGTTACAGAAGCAGAAAGTTGAAACTGCAGCAAGTCTTTAGGTCAAGAAAAGGCACGAGAATGTCAGCACCTTTAGAAATTGTCTGATTTTTTGAAGATTTTTCATGCTTTTGAAAGTAAGGTACAAGAGATGAGAAATCCTTAGTGAAACAGGCTGGTATGAAACCTTAGCCCTCACCTGAACAACCTTATGAAGTGTGGTCCAAAGTAAAGCTTAGGAGGAGAGGGCTGGAGAGATGAGCAAAGGTGCCCTATCTTATAATTTGTTTTCTGCTCTATGAGGTTAATCTAGTTTTAAAAGTTAAAGTGAGTGTGTTCAAGAAGTAACATAGTCTTTCATACCGTCCTTGTACAGGAACAACTGGCAGCCTTCAAACCAGCCAAGTGGCTGAACCATAACTTGATATTGGTGCAAGTAAGAGATGGAAAGAACTGGGCAAGAAGATACTAAATAAGTTGTTCTGAATTAGGGTATTGTAAACTAGTTACCTTACTTTGTAAATTAGGACATCCCAATTGGCAAAATAAACCAAATGAAGCCTTTAAATAACTAATATAAATATGGAGCTTTATTGCTATACATCAAAAAATATTGGTAGAAGTTCCTTATCGTCATTTCTCATAAGTTTCCTTGGCTTTAGTGCATTTGAAGAACTCAGGCCCGTCAAAATTGCCAGTATAATACAATGTTTTGACTGGTAAAGATTGAATTTTTGAGCCATCCTGTTACATGTAAAGCAATAAGCTACTTTGTGACCATGCGTAAACTTCTGGAGAAAAAAAAAAGGTCTGTATTTCTAGGGTTTTTTCGTGCCTACAGATGTGTCCTCTAAGCTTATTTTGAGTTTAGTGGCAGAAGAAAGGCTAGACTGAAGTCAAGCAGTAGGTACAAAATGTAAGGCAAAAGTCAAAAAGTATATTCATAGCCTACTTCCTTGAGAGTTTTGTAGGAAAACATGTTTCATTTTTCTTCTCTTTGGTAGTCACTCCTTTTCTCAACCTTTGTAGCTGTGAAGTGGCATCATGGGGGAGGTGGGGAAACTCGTGTAAACTTCAATTCTTTGAAGTAAAAAATGTTCACTAAATGATAATGGCTCTGAAATAGCTTAAGGCAAGCAACATCATGTGTTATACTTGATTGGAACTAAAATTACTTCTAAAGAATTCTTTATAAAGTCCTTCAGAGTCGAAGTAACTGAAATAAACTGAAATTTCAAATGATGGCACTGTTGTAGATTTTGAGTAATGATCTTCCAATACCAGTGTTTACTTCAATCCATTTCAGGCATCTTTGTTCAGTTACACAAAGTTATGAATCAATTAATCACAAGTACAGATGGGCAAGGTGAAGCACTTAATTTTGATGCTGTAGAAAACATGTACAACATAAGCACTTCTTTGGAGTTTGTGTAGAGGTGGCAGCAAGCCGTACAGTTCTTTTGAACAACAGTTAGCTAACTAATTACAGGGTACCATATTTATGCTTTCACTAAATGTTTTCACAGTGTGTAGCCACATCAGTTCTATTCCTGAATTTGGCAACTTCAATTATTGCTGATAAAAGCTGATTTGTTCAGAAACTCTGAACTATAGGAAATATGTTATTAAATCCACCAAGGAACCTGTTTTAATTCAAAACTGAGTTCTCTGGTATCCAAGACTTGAGTTTTCCATGACCTACTGAATAGAAAATGTCAGTTATTAAGCAAAGCTCAAATCTTAGAACGTCGAGTGCCCTTCTGGCTCATGTAGGAACTATTTTAATGCACCATGAGATTGCTGTAAGATTCCGTGAAAGCAGTTAAACTTTATAAAATAAATTTTCTTCATTAAATATATGAGTGAAGGTATCAATTTTGCTTTTTTTGAGATGCATGAGGGCAATATGTACTTACAAACAATGCCTATTAAAATAAGGTAGATAAGACAGTATCGTTATGTGCTAATGCCAAGTTTTATAAACAAAGATGGAGGAATAGAGTTCTATCCTGTAGAGCGAATCACAAGCAAGGATCTAATTATGGAGATGTGGATCAGCCTAAATCCCATGGAACTTTTTGTTGCCTGCAAGTTGTGTGTTACATTAATGCCAAGGGAACAGTGAATACCCATCACAGAAACCTTCGTACAGAGATCAACAGGTAATCCTTTTATCAAAGATTTTCCAATGAAAATGATAACACAGTGAAAGAAATAATGTATTTAGGGGGAAAAATGATGGTAAAATGATGTATTTTTTCTAGAACTAATTTGTTTTTCAGGAAAAAAGAGTCTGAAGGGTAATGAGAACTTGTGAGAAACGAGAGAGTAGAATGAAGGAGATAAGAGAGAGCAAGAGTGGAAGAGTAAAATACAGGTAAAGGATTTGTGGAGGCAACAGAAGGAAAATTTGGGGCTATGGCAAATCATCTGATTATGCCAGACAGGATCCAGATAAAGTGTATGTCAGCACTTGGGCTGCTTCAACTGCTGCTTCACCCTTTCTCCTTGTGTCTTTCTGGTGAGCTCTGCATGGTTGCAAGTCTGGGGTCACATTCAGTGTTGGTTATTCTGTGGTTCTAACCATCTACCCTAGGTCTGAACAGATTCTCTGCATTACAATAATTAGTGGTGCACTGAAATCACAGCAGGTACTTTGAACCATGAGTCATCTCTCATGGGTTGGTTGATCTTTTATATTGACTGTTGAAAGAAAAATAAGCGTAGTGAAGTGACTTTGTTTGGCATGAGGTATTTTGTTCTAGTGTTTTCTATTTGGTCTTTTATTGAAGTTAGACCCTTTTGGTTCTTCTTTGCACTTGGAGCAAAGTATGGTGAGGTTTGTTGTTGTGCCTGTTTCCTGGGAGAGCATGTGTCCAACATGTAGTTTAGCTGTGCCATAAATTGTTGACCATGGTCTTTATGCTGGATATCAGGAATCTTTTAGATGCCCTTGGATAGATGACAGAGCACTTTAACACAGAAGGCATGAAAAAAAAAAGAAGAGTATGATAATTAGGAAGCCTCTGGGTTTTGTGGTTTTGTGTTGGTTATAAAGCGGATGCCTGAACATATCTGGTATGCTTCCATGGCACTTAAAATTACACTGTGAAGTGTTAGATGTGTTCTGTGACCAAGAAACACTTGCTTCATCACTATCCAGTGTATAAAACGATGTAGTTCCACTGAGAAATGATGAAATTATGAGAAAATCCCAGCAAAAGTGGAATTGCTCATAGCTCTGGTGTTTTTAGCACCAGCCAAGAAGCTCACGGTGCTTCTGAACTAACTGGGCCATCTGACCTTTGGAAAGCAGGGAAATATGAAGTAATCATGATGAGAAAAAGGAAACTTTAGTATAATAAAAGGATGTTACTGCTTTGTTGCTGTACAAAATAGTTATCATCTCTGTTACTTTGCTTGTAGGTTAAAAAGAAAAATACATCTCCTGATGGGCAAGAATTTCAGGGTATCGTGTATGTAAAATACCATGTATTTTAATATCATTTAATGAAATAGAAGCTGAGTTGTTAGATAGGATTTCTTGTTGGCCAGTTCACTAATCTCTTGAAGTTGAGGTGTGCAATGTTACAACAATAGCATTAAATACTAAACTATAAACCCAACAGAATTGTGTATTGATTGCTTTTACTTTATATTTCCTTATGCCTATTGTGATTCTCAGTCTTCAAAAAACATTGTCTCCACATTATTTTGTCTGAATTATGCAGACTTAATTAGAGATTCTGCTCTCAAAAATTTAAATTTCAATTATACTTACTTGAGCAAGCATGAAAGGGATGGGTTAAGTGTGAAGAAGACAGAAACAAAAGTGGAAAATGCAATGCAGAAACTTCAAATTGGAAAGAACTCTGAATAATGAAGATTTTTTTTTAAATGATAATTTTTAACCTATATACTTTGAAAAGAAGTACATTAAGCACATGTATCCACTACCTGAAATGCTCTGATGTAATCAATGGTAGTTTTTCTTGGGTTACCAAGGAAGAGAAATTAAATTGGTTCATGAAAGTTTAATATACTTTCAGAATCCTGTAAGTAAACAGAGAGATTTTTTCAGCATTCTTATGTGATTAACATGGTGCCTGAAAGTCCAGTGTTGATGTGAAAGCCCAAAGTCTGCACTCAGTGTAGAAAACAGGAAAGAAGGAAATTCATTGCCCTACCACATGATTTTTTTGGAGCTTCTAGCAAGAAGCTGTTAGAGAAGGAGCTGCAAGCTCTTCTGGTAGGCTTGTGCTGCCTTGCAAGATCGCACGCTATTGCTCTCTGCACTGGGATGTGGTGCAGCCAGCCTGAGCTTTCCAGTGCTTTGTGGAATTTTTGCAGAGAAGAAAATAATAATCCAGACCAGGATCATTCATCACTGCGCAGGAAATCTATAACTTGTGTTACCGTAGTGCAAACCCCGTGAAGAAGAGTTACACAGGGGAGGGAGAAAGAGAGCTGGCTGACACGCTTTGAGAGGCAGCTTTTTTATTAAGAAGCAGCAGAACAGGGCCAGGATAGGTTAAGGAATGGGTAGGAAATGGAAATCAAAGAAAACTTCTCCTTTCTTCTTGTACATAATTGGTTGATGTTGATGCATCTTGCTAAGCGTCTTACAAGATGTGTGTTGTGTTTCAGACCATTTCACCAGCTTAATCTCCTGATAAACTTTCTAACATCTGTTCTGAACTTGACATGTATTTTCTTCTCTGTGCTGTCCTTGAGGCAAAGTTCTCTTCTCCTATCCTCAGTGCAGCTCTCTTATCTATGCTGCAGATCTTTTCTATGAATTTATATTCATTTTGCTGATTGAACGTCCATTGATGTTAAGTTTTGCATACCAGCCAAGCAGATTATGTTAAGTGATTTTTCACTTTCTCACTTCAGATCTGGAGCAAGGAAACCGAAGAAGTTTGAGACTAATTTTTATTTTTTTTTGTTGATTTTTTTTTCCTTATACAGTCTTTTCAACTACTTAAACATTGTTTGGAGAAAGAAATACCCAATCATCAAGTAGCAGAGATTACAAGTATAATTTGTGAGAGGCTGCAGCTCATTTTAGGAAGAAATATTTTGCTGTGAGGTTGCCAGAGCAGTGGTGGCTGCCCCATCCCTGGAGGTGTTCAAGACCAGGTTGGAAGGGGCTTGGAGCCCCTGATCCAGTGGGAGGTGTCCCTGCCCATGGCAGGGGGCTTGGAATTGGTCAGGTTTCAAGGTCCTTCCCAACCCAACCCATTATATGATTCTATGATTATCAAATCCAGAATGAAGCAAGCATTTAATTAGAAAGTTAAATGCTGTCCGTGATTTCAATTTTTTTTTTTTTTGTTGCTTGTGGGGAGTTGACTTGTTAAGTTTCCCCCTGAAGTGTGCTGCTCTTGGGCAGAGGACTGCAGAATTTTGTTGTCAATCAATAGAAAAGTTCATTCACAAATTTTGTGGTGACTGAACTATTACACTTATGGATTATTTTTGTCAGCATATTTTAGTCCCCTGGGTGGATACAGGATATGAGTATTCTTCACTGTGATGCTGAAAAATTTAAAGGTGGTTTCTCTGTACAGAGAGGGCAGTGTTAAAGTGTTAGAGTAGTGTAAGATCTTGGAGTTGTTATTTCTTTTATCCTCAGAGTGCTTCAAAGACTCATCCAATTTCCCATTTTAAACTTAAAGTACTTGACGTTCATGCATGTTTTAGAGAATATTTTTGTACAACTCGTCTCCAAGGTGGTCTGGTCTGTATTGTGACAGTCAACATGCACTAGAAGTACTAATTATCTGAAGCATTTAATTATAATTATCTTTAAAATGCTGTGGAGTGGTGATGGTTGATTGGTTTGTTTGTTTGCTCTTGTCAGGATTTGTTTGTTTGTTTGTTATTTTTGTTTGGGGATTTTTTTTAATATTTTAATATAGCAGAAAGTATTCCCCAATTGGATCTACTGATAGAAATAAAGGATTTTTTAGAGATCCCCAAGAAAAGAAGTTTAGAAGAAGCAAAACAGGGAAAAGATAGACAATTAAAAAGTAAATATCTGCAGCCTGAAAAGTTTATTTTTAAAGCAAGCACACATTTAAGTACTTGTAGCGAGCTCTACTAAAAGAATTGACAGAAATAGAAAGAAAGTCCTAATCCTTAAGGATGAGAACTTTCTTTTTATAGACAAGAAAGTTCTCATCTTTAAAGTATCAATTTAATAATTAATAAGAGGTAACCATTAATTTAATATTAGTATCAATTTAATGCATAACCATTTGGAATAGGAAATACTCAGGACAGGTGGCATTGGTAGTAATTAATAATGGATTTAACTTAAGCTGTCTACTTAAGATGTTTGGTATATCTAATCATCACAAATGTAGGAATAACTAGTGTCAAGGCCACATTTTTCTAGGACATGAAAAAATAAGGAGAATGGCATCCATCTCTTGAGGAACACATTTCTATTTTTAAACTAATAGTTAAAATGTGTTCTCCAAAATGTAAGAAACTGATCCAAACCATGGAATGCTAGTGATAGCAATGAGAATTTGCAAGAGAAAAAGTATTGTTCTCGGGCAGCAGTGGATTGCTACAGGCCAGAACTTCACGTGAAAACAGCCTCAAGTTGCACCAAGGCAGGTTCAGATTAAATATCAGAAAAAAAATTCTTATGAAAGGGTTCTCAAGCACTGGCAGAGGCTGCACAGGGTGGTGGTGGAGTCCCCACCTCTGGAGGGGTTTAAAATAGAAGTGGATGAGGTGCTGAGGGTTCTGGTTTAGTGATGGTTGAATAAGGTTGGACTTGATGTCCTCAAAGGTCTTTTCCAACCAAACGATTCCATGATTCTATGATCCCATGATAGTTATGACAATGTTAGCTAAAACCTGCTGTTGTTGCAGTTTGAATTAGTTTGTGGTTGTCTGTTTTCTTTACAGCAACACTTCAGTTACAAAGACATTTGCAACTTATAAAGTATATGAAAGTGTTTTCAGGGAGCTTGTGATCCTAGGATCAAAAGGACTACATCAGTGCTTCAGTTCTTTAGGTATTCAGGACTCCTTTTTTTGGCACTCTTGTAATTTAAATATAGCTCAAATGAGTATATTTTATTTCAAATGTTGTAAATGAGAAATAATTCATTGCAGAGATCTTCTGTATTTGGGTTTCCACAGCCAAATACCTTCTGAACACCAAGCTCTTACTAGACTTTTAATTGACGCCAACATTTCAGTTTTCATAAAAGTGTAACCAATAGGATTGTAACATCAGTAACTGCAGATCTTTGCATTCACTCACTTTCAAGGTCAGTACAGCAGCAGGATCGTGTTCTCTTATGTATTATTCCCCAGTACAATCATTGATCATCAGATGACTGTATATATGGTAAATTAGCATATGATTTTGTGAATATTTTGAGGATACTGTGTGAAAACATAATATTCCTAGGTACTACTGCTCCTTCTCCTCTCAGTTGAACACAGCACTCAGAGTATGTAATTTTTACATTTTTTTTATTATTATTATTTTACAAGCTTTTGTTCTAATAGCTGTGATATGACACTAAATGGAAGTGAATCTCTGCCTTTTTGTTCTAGTACCTATGGTTCCTCAGAAAAAAAGGAAAGACTTAATCTATCAGTTCCTGTTAACTGTAATCAGAAGGGTACTCACCAAGCTGACCAGTGGTCAGTGGAGAGAAAAAAAACATCTCAATGTGCAGCAATTTGTTCCTTTTGAGGTTTGGATTTGGTGGGGTTTTTTATGGTTTCATATGTCTTGGCTGCCATTTGTTGCAATATTAAAGGTTAGAAATGTATGACATGGACTTTTATTGTCCAGGATACAAAATAGGCAACTCATGTTTAAGCCGGATTTGGAGAAGTTTAGTTCATCAGAAAGCTTAGTGAGCTGGAGATTTCAGTGCTGTCTTGAGAAATGAATTCATAAAAATGTCTGCATCTTATCAGTTTGTCATATTTGTCTGCCCTTGTTAGAAACTAATATCATTATACATACTGCTGAAAACACAGCAGTCACTGAAAGGGGAAGATTCTGTTAACGTCTGTCTTCAGCACTTCTGCTTTTAAGCTTGAATTGGTTCGTTAATTAATTCATCTATGTAAAGAATGCCTCCTTAATATAGTGCAATCTAATTGTGGTTTCTTTTAGGATTCTAAAAGAGATCATGCAAGTTTGAGAGTTATCACACACAATATATTGTTGCTAACACCTGGAGTTACAGATTGTTCACTACCTGTTTGTAGGGAAAAATGGCGTTAGAAGCAGTGGAGGTGCTGAGTGATCTTTGCCCTGTTGCATCAAAGCATTCATTGCATTTGATTGTGACCAGTGAAGAATCTTGTAGGAATTATAGTTCATACTGTTTGAAATGTTCTTATGCTCTACCATGTCTTGTGGCAATGAATTTCATTTAATTATATATTGTGTTAAAAATTACTTTAAGCATTACTTTCTTTTGTGACTTTCAGTATGCTACTTCGTAATTGCACTGAAGGTCTCTCAGTTCCTGTGCTGTGAAAAACAGTGAGCAGTCATTCCACATTTATTTTCCTCACCATTGTTCATAATTTTATACAGCTTTGTGGTATTCTAATGCCTCTCTTTCACACTGAAGAGTCTAGTCAGTCCTTTTATGATGTTCTCTTTGCTAATCTCCTTATGCCCCTTCTCTGTGCTTTCTCTAATACTCTCATTCATTTTTTGAGATGAGGGACCGGAATGGCTGCAGAATGAGATGCCATTCTTCCATGGATTTAAATCCAGGAGAATCCCTGGCTACGATACAATAATAATAATAATGTGAGTTATATATTTTTTTTTGGAGAGCAGGCCACAGTGAATTAAAGATCTCTTTTCTGAATGATGTTAGCTTGGTTCAGTGATCATCTCTGAATGTATGGTTTAACTCTTTCTTTAGTGTGAATCACTTTGGGTTTAACTGACCTGGGACTTTATCCCCCAGTTGGTCAGTATCAAAAGCTCTTTCTAAAAGTTTTAGCCTAGTTAATATGAAAAGAATAGATATGTTGAGTATGTAATAGGAGAAGAATCTCTTCAGCAGACATTATTGTTGCTGGATTATTTTACTCTCTCAAACGCATCCAGATGAAGCAAGCTCAGTGTTAGAAACCAAAGTGAAAAAGAAGAGAACTTTTAACATGCTGCCAGCACTGTGAATGATCTACCTGTCAGTGTGTAGTCTGTTCAGGAAGATGAACATGTGTTCTCCTGGAATGATTTACATGATTTGGTATGTTCGGAACATTATTTGCCTCAGTGGAGGTGTCATTTTCCCTGCTTTTCCTAGATTTGTGTAGACAAATGACTTCATGGCTAGAATTCTTTCTGTCTGTGGTGAACTGCTGCAACAGCTCACTGTCTCTGGGCTTGTTGTGGAGCTCCTGCTGTGCCAACGTTGATCATCAACAATACTCTCTGTGCTGCAATTCGCATTCAGAACTATTGCAAGCAGATGTAGAAGAGTAATATTTTGATGGATTTAGAAGGAGACACTTTGGCAGTTGTGTGTATTTAAAAAGGGCAACATCTGAATGAAACTAGGATAGGCTTTTGTTCTGAAGAGGGCACAGTGCAGATTACTCTAAGCACGTGCCTGAAGCCACCCTTGAGATATGACACTACCAAAATGTAAGCATTTTCATAGAATCACAGAATGGGTTGGTTCAGATTGGAAGGGATCTTAAAGCCCATTCAGGTCCTCCCCCTGCCATGGGCAGGGACACCTTCCCCTAGATCAGGGTCCTCAAAACCCCATCCAGCCTGGCCTTGAACACCTTCAGGGATGGAGCAGCCACCACTTCTGTGGGCAATTCATTTAATAGAGTTAATAGCCCCATTTTCTGCTGCTTGTTTCTCTCAAACTTTACTCAACATTTTTGAAAATTTTTACTTCAATAGATAAGACTTACAAAGAAACATAAAATACCTGGAGTTATTTATTTAGCATTTGCTTTCTCCTGAAGGGAAGATGTAGTTGATTAGCAGTCCCAGTATGTTGATATCAACATTTGTAGTTGAATGCAATAGTAAATGCTAAACTTCCTTGCAGTGGGTTTAAGAAGTGTGCTTTACTTGGACATATCTATGTCCAAAAGAGTTTCCAAAGGAGTGAATGTCACTGCCATCAGCCAAAACATGGACTTGGTCCATTTTTATATCTTTCTGAATTCATCAAGGTTGTACAAATTCCTAAAATTGGACTCATGTTTACGTGCCATTTTTGGCTGAGACCATAGCAAACACACAGAAAACCCTGAACTCATGTTCTGGTCACTTTACAGAGAAAGAGGATTATTTGCCATGATGAACTATTGCAATTTTTAAACAAAATGGGTAATATTTGTTTATCATTATAAAGGTTATACATAATGTCTACTTTCTTGTTATCAACTTTAATATTTATTTTGATTCTGTCTCCCATCTCTCATGTCTACTTGATGCTTACAAATGTAAATCATTCCCCCAAACCCCTCTGTAATTAAATGCCTTGGACAGCACGTGCATCAAAAGAGTGAAGACATTTTGAGCTTACTAATGCTCTGCAGTGGATACTGATTATGTCCCAGAGGGAAATGTGCACAAAAGATGAAATAATTGGCAGCTGTCAGTTGTAGATCCTCCTTCCAAAGTCAGGGCCACCTGAGAAGTAGTGTTTGTTATGTGCTGTCGTCCTCATGCGAGTTAGCAGTTGGCATTGCTGTGAGCATGGGGCAGTGGGTCAGATGGCTCACTGAACCGGAGCTCATGTGTAAGCAAAACACACAGCAAAGACAAACTCAAGAAACCAGTGAGTTTCTGGTGGACTGGCAAGGATTTCCTGTGGTTAAACTATTTATAATTGGTCACCAAACAACTCAGACTATGGATAACCTTCTACCTCTCCTCGGTGTTTTGGGCAGTTTAACCACCACAAAGCCTGGAGAAAGTGAGGGAAGACATTCTAACAGTTACTGACTTATAAGGATTCTTTCTCATTACTTTTGCTGAAGATTAGTTAATCCTCTGTTACCACCCCTGGTCTTTGAGTCTGATCCAATTTACGTTGAAGGCGTTGGAATAATCTAGATGCATTTTACAGGCCTTCAGCTAATACTTCTATTTTTGCATGACAGAACTATAATGAAATGCAGGAGACTAGTATTTCATAGAATACTTGTGAAAGAGGTTTTTTCTATACAGTATTAGGCCTGTAATCTGTTGCCAGTGGTGGATTGTTATGAATGCAGTGGCAAGCATTGCACAAGATAGCTAACAAAAGAAAACTCATTTTTAATACAATGTATTTTCATTTAAATGTTTGTACCAAGAGACTTTTTCTTTATTGACAGATGTATTGCATTTGTTTATATTCTCTCTCAGATGCTTTTTATCTGTATTTTGTATTAATCATACCATACATACAATATTGGGAAGAAAGATTAAAGCAAAACTGATTCATGCATGTGCATTCTTATTTTTGTTTTTAAAACTGGTCTTGATATTATAAATAATCCTCTATATTGCCAAAATATATTCAGTTTAATTGTGAAAACAAGAATCAATATAGTTTGCAAGGCATCTCTAGAGGTCATCTGATCTAGCCCCCCCCGATGAGGTGGTGGAGCCTTCAAGCAAATTTCTTGGGATCTGTCCATTGGGCAGTTCCTCTGGCTCCTATTGTGTTTCAGAGATGATAGGGAATGGCCTTTCAACACCACTGACAACCTCCTTTGGCCCCCTTTGTACAGACTTGTATGTGTCCATTTGCTGAAGATATCTCTAGCTTAACCTCCCTCTATTGAAATGCTTCAGTCTCCCAGATTCTGCTTCTAGATGAGACAGCTCTCCCAGACCCAAGGAGCTGAAATGTGCTTCCTTGAAGTCTGTGGTTGTAATTCTTCTGTTTATCTCACTTTCCTCTGGATTCCAAACTCCATCATGTGGTCTTTGCAGCCAAGGCTGTCATTAACCTCCACATCCTCGGTTTTTTTCTTATTTATGAAGGACTAAGTCCAACATTTGGACTCTCCTAGTTAACCCGCTGATTATCTCTGTGTCAAAATACTCTCACTAACTCTCTCCAGAAATCTCCTGGCATCCTGCCATGTTCAGTCATTAATATTCTCAGCCTGAAGTGAGGCTGTGATGATGAGGCAGCCTCCAGTTCTTTGAGGATTAATCCTTCTTAATCAGGTGATCTGTAACCAGACACCTACCATGGTGTCACCTGTGATTGTTCTCTGGTCCTTATCCATAAGCTCTAAAATAGCTTTTCATCAGTTCTGCAGCAAAGCTACGTGTGTCTAGGCTGCTCCTTGGCTGTCTTCCTTACATAGAATCATAGAACAACCAGGTTGGAAGAGACTCACCGGATCATTGAGTCCAACCATTACCTTCCCCTCCTGCCCTTCCTCAAAAGCCCATACTCCTAGCAGCACTCCAGCCTGAGCTGTGCCAATGACATCATGCCAGTGCAACTACTTGTAGAGCAGTAAACCAGGATCTATTTACATATCAATAGATGTAACACATCACAAAGAATACTCAGTCAATGTTATTGCACACTTTTGTCACTGATAGGTGTCAAATTTAGGTAGGTAGTCTTTAATCGTCCTCCTCTAGTTCATCTGAGGTTCAGATTAGGTATCAGAAAGAAGTTTTTCACAGAAAGAGTCATTGGGCACTGGAACAAAATGCCGAGGGAGGAGGTTCAGTCACCATCCCTGGAGGGGTTTAAAAGGTGGGTAGACAAGGTGCTCAGGGACATGGTTTAGTGGCAGATAAGAATGGTTGGACTTGCTGATCCAAGAGGTCTTTTCCAACCTGGTGATTCAATGATTTGGGAATTATCATTTTTTTGAGCAGACATCATCTTGAGATATTTATGCTTTGAGTCTTCCATTAGAAGATTTTGTATTGCTGTTAAACATCAAGGTATATAAGGACCAGTGGGGGAGGGGGAGAGAAAAATAAAATTGTGGGTTTCTTCAGACTATTTGTTAATGTTTGCGGTCATCGATCCAATTTGACATTTTCCACATTTCTTTTTGTTTTGTCACTTGGCTGTAAATAACACACTTTCCTGGCCACTTAGGGAGGTAATGTTCTCCTCACTTGTCTTGTACAATAGACTTATCATTGAGCAGAGCATTCCTGGCAGCCT
This sequence comes from Piaya cayana, assembly GCA_013389865.1. NCBI lineage: Eukaryota > Metazoa > Chordata > Aves > Cuculiformes > Coccyzidae > Piaya > Piaya cayana. The sequence continues at coordinate 21,802 of WAAB01022573.1, forward strand.
GTTGAAGAGCTTTAAATTGAAACATCCTTTTAGTGTAGAGTGGTAATCAAAATGCTTGTGTGTTATATAGGAAAGGAGAAGTAAGCATTTTTCAAGTTTATGGCACAGAGCTTTTCCCATTGTTGTAAGAGTTCCATCATTAAAGAAGCCACCTCAAATTGCCACATAGATCCCAAAGCTGTTCTAAAAAATGTTTGCTTTTGGAGAGCAGTCTTTGGATCAGTTGTAATTGTAATTTTATTCTGGTGTCATTAGTTCTCTGTGTGGCTTTGCTCCGTGTGTTCTTTATCATCCAAAAAGTATTTTGATAAGGCATTTACTCCTAAGTCCTTGAGTGAAATATGTTATATGATTTCGTCTCTCGGCTCCAGCACCCGTGCATTCTTAGAGATTCAGATTTGCTCCTTGGTGAATGTCCACTTCTGTGATTCTAAACAACTGCAACCCTGCTGCTGCATCCCTTACAGTAACACGCTGTGTGGGCATTGTGCTACCAGGAGGCAAGCTAGAGATTGTAGCAAGTGCTGCCTTTACAATACAGAGCATTTTCCCATAGGAGGAGACTGATATTTATATTCTTTAGATAGAGTTTTCAGGAATTTAGGAGGGTAAGACATAGCAAACAAAAAAAGGAGAACAAAATGAAAATGAGCCTTTTTCTTCAGTTCTTTACCAGATGGTTTTACTGGCCATAGGTCTTGTATTTTGGGATTTTTTTCAATTGTTGAATTTGCCAAATTGTCTGACTGGAAGTATTTCACATAAGTGGTTTCATTTTTTTATGAGCTCATAATGAAACTTCATTTTCTCTTTAATTGCTCCTCTGGCTCTAGACGAATGCAGATGGGTTGCCAAGCCCTCAAGGTTTCTTGGGGTCATGTATTTGGAATCACTTGCCATGTGCTTTCTTAAGCCAGGGCTTCTAGAGCAGATCTCTAGTCTGGCCAAGTTGCATGGCATCTGGTCTCTGGATTCCTGACTGTGAGAGATCCCTAATGTGCTGTGATAGAAGTTGTAGCAGGTGCAGACTGAAATTAAGATCAATAGTCAGAATAAAAATCTGTTGTGCTAGTCAGAGGTGAACAGCCATGGAGTGGAGAGATGTTTTATCCATAACCACCTAGAGATGCCAGAGCTGCTTGGATGTCTGGGCACAGATCAGTTTATCAAGTAGATCAGTACCTTGGACTGCCCAGTTCTTTCTAGAAATGTCAGAGTTTGGCAATAAATAAACACTTTCCAATTCTGGTTTATTGCCCTGATTCTTCCTTCTTTTCCTTGAAAATAAAATTTTCTCAAGAACTGATATTTCATTTCGGTACCTGCTCTCATTTGGTGTATATGTTCCAACAAATATACACCAAATAAAAGTGAAACAAAATTATACATATCTTTAAAAGTTAAGAAATACCAGATTGTTGGCATTTAGCCCCTTCTTGCATGTACATTATGATTATGTGCTGTTCACAGTAAGAATGCACTGACTATAAAACCTAAGCATCCTTAATCAGCTCTTTATCCTTCATAAATACCAACTAATCCTGTTTTCTTCCTGACCATTAGCTTTCTCTTCTTTTGACAAGTCAGATTTTTTGGCAGTTCCTCTGCAGCTGCAGACTGCTTCTTTTCTCTCTCACTCTCTCTTTTTTATCTTTCTTTCTCTCTCTTTCTCTCTTTAGCTTGTGATTCATGGGGGCTGGAATGCCAGCAGAGTGCAAGGAGACAAAAGGTCTGTGCTTTTAATACAAATACCTTATTGCATATTGTAGGAGGAATTATCATTAAAACCCTTTTCCACTCTTACTCCCAAAGAACAGGTCATGCTTACTCAGCCTATGATATTAGAACATATAATACACTGTGTGGCTGCAAACAGAAATAAATACCCACTTTCCTACAAAGAAACAATGCTTTTAAAGTTTGGTCCGCAAACCCCAACTTGAGCTGTGAGAGGCTCTGGTTCAGTCGCTGAGAACAGACTTTTTTTCTTGTTAAACTTTGAGTGCCTGCTTACACGTGTGGGAAGTGTGGAAATGCTACCAGGCTTCAAAACAAAAAAGTCTGGGATCTATTTTACATGTTTAAAATTCTTCTCTCCCACTGCTGGTGTCAGAAATGGCTGAGTTGATTGGGATGAAAGTATCAAAAAAGGAAAAGAAAAGCTCAACCAGAGAAAGAGAGAAACACTCAGTGCAGGAAATGTCAACACAATTGGCCTGAGTTTGAGGCAGAAAAAGCAGGATGCTGAAGAAAGAACAGTAATGCAGTGTTAGCATTCAGTGTTACCTGGAATTCCTTGAATATCAGCATCAAATAATCCTTGCTTTTATTTTGTGTGTTTATGTAGTAGCGGGAATAAATCTTTCTGCTGTAAGTTCACATCCCTCAATTTGCTCCAGCTTTTAGAATCCATCAATAGGTGGAGTGAAGTGAAATTGCTCAACTCTCCTCCTTCGTCATGAGCTGTTTTATCTTGCCAGGGTCCAGAGGAAGTTTAAGAGTTATATACTCTGAAAAGCAACTTATTTTATTGGTTGATTTATTTATCTTGGTCTTATACTTTAGCGTTAAGGAGGCAATTGTGTCTACTGCATAATTTCCTATTTTTAAGCCAGCATGTAAATTAACTATAGCGATATGTAGATTCATCTTGGAACAGATCCAAACTTACTCATTTGTCAGATATGATTATAATGTATCTTAACAAGTTTAATAAAGTGTGCTGAATTGGTGTCACTATAAAAGTATTCCCAGAGATGTCTGCATTGATGTGAAACAGTTCCCTGACTATTCTGATTTGATCAGAGCCACACAGCTCTTCACATCAAGCTTTGCCAGGCTTGATCACTCAGATCTCCATTAATTTTTCAAGCCTTTCTCTAAATTCTACTTTATTATTTATTTAGCTGTTTCTTTGTTACAAAGAAATCTGGTGGAAAATGAATGTGTTAGCTGCTTAACCATGTGGCCAGGTTGGGTTATTTATTATGTCTCACTGTCTTTTGTATAAGGGAAGGCTGAAATGCTGCTTGGTTTTTGGCTGTATGGCATATGCCAATCCACACAGGTGAACCCAGAGTTCACCCATGGATGAAATTAGGCCTGTGCATGACAAATACACAGTCTGCAGGGTGGGACAAATACACAGTCTCTCCTGGGTGGAGAACTGGTTGGCTGACCGGGCCCAGAGAGTGGTGGTAAATGGAGTTAAATCCAGTTGGAGGCCAGTCACAAGTGGGNCATGATATTCATACAGACAAGTCTGAGGTTGCCTACTCTCTTTTTTTCAGACCTGAAAAGTTGACAGAAAAAACCCAGCCAGCCAGAATGGTTCTTAATAGCCGCTGCTCAGAGGTGCACATGCAGAAGTGTGCATACTTTATTAGCTGTCAGGCTTTCAAATTAGCTCTTAAGAGAAAGAAGGTATGTTAGTTATTTCTTTTTATGACACAGAAGCGTTCATCAAAGTCAAGTTTCTGCACTGGAAAGCATATCATGTTGCAGCGCAGTCTGTTGCTTGGATCATAAAGAGAAATCTGTTTGGGCACTTATTGCCACTCGTTGGGGGCAGAAGGTCCTGGTGACAGTGACTGGCTGGGTTTTGCTCCACTGACCAGAGCATGGACAAGCTTTCAGCCTTGGGTATTGAAATCTGCATCCCAATCTTACCTTCTCACTTCCTGCGTTCCCCCTGTCTTTTTCCACTGATATGAGAAGACATGAGGAGAGCCTAGAGTGGCAGGCACGACAAACCCCTTTGCTAGAAGGGAATGTTATGGACCCCCATTTACATAGGTGGATCTAGGAGTAGCTGGATGGGTTCAAACAGAAATAAGGTGGCTCCAGAAAGCTCCACTATACACAGGCAGTGCAAGACCACAAATAGCAAGAGAATGAGTGTCAGCTCACTGAGTCAGTAAAACTTTGACAGTGGTTTTGTTTTAGTTCTTCCATTACATGAGAAGTTCACTTTAGGAAGATTCAGTGTTTCTGGAATGCAGTATCTACAGAAAACGATAATTGCAAATGCAGTGAAATATTTCTTCTTCAGACCTGGAGTCTGTTTTTCCTGTTCATTTGTTTTCTACAGTTGTGAATCACAATATTCCAGTTTCATTCAAATTCAATAATGGGATTAGCAGCTAACTCTCCTAAGGACAGTCTTTGTGTTATGTTATTATATTTTATTTATATCCCTCTGCGCAAAAATTATCATAGCCTTAACTTGTTTTCCTATATTTAAACTGCTGTTATGGAGTATGTATATATCAGATCTTGAGGCATGCTATTTTTCTAGTGTACTTCTTATAGCGTTGGAGATTTTAGGAAATTTATGTCATCCGGATGGTCTTTGAAGGAATTATAATTTCAGATTTACTCATCTGCTTGCAGTTAGGAACCGCAGACTGTGGCAACCAGTGCCAGATGGGATATGTATTCATAAATCTTATGACTGATGCTTTGTATTGCAGCGTTTTAATACTTTAATCAAAAGAGAAAAGTCAGAGGGAGGATGTATGGATATTATTTGGAATATTTTTTATACACACAGTGTAAAGTGGAGAACCTGACTGGAAAGACCTAGCAACATCCTAAAGTAGGTTTTGAAATAATAGGATGATTTCATTGTGAATAAAAAGTCTTTGAAATCCACCGACATTACCTTCGCAGCTTAAATTAAGAGCTAGTTAAAATTTAGTGGAGAAAAGCTGCATGTCAAGACTATATTCTTTTGTACCAGTCCAACAATGGTTGGTCTTCAGAGTAAACTCAAGTCAGGTGAGGATTTAGCTTTCCTGCAGGTAATAGTTAAGGTGTTAGTGCTTATACAGGTGAAATGTATTTTTTCAAAGCACTATTAACTTCACATGTGTTGATACAGACACGACTTGTGTTATCTGAGCTAGTGGAATGTCAGCTTCAGTTCTTGCGACCGTGGTCTCAGTACAAGCCTGTTAACATGCACAGGTGAAACATGGGGAAAAGATTCCACCCCTTCTTTCTTTGCTTGTGTTGTCAGACATGTGGATGTGGGCAACGTCCTCTGCCAAGTTCCTGTGGTGAGGGTGGCTTCCCCTTGGCTAGTGGCCCAAGGTCCCCTTGGCTAGTGACCCAATGCCCTCCTCGGTGGGGCAGGGGAGAACAGGGGATGGAAAAGCTTTCAGGTTAAGAAACAGAGACGGAAAATCTTTTCTGATTACTGTCACAGGCAAGAGAGGCTTCACTTAGGAAAAAAGGATTTTTTATTCCTTATTAAAATAGACTGAAGTAGTAAGAAACAAGAAAACTAAACCAGCCCAGTTGCTCCCCCTTTTCCCGTGGCCTCCCCCCATCCCTCCAGACCCCTCTCCCTTCCCCAGAGTCTCTGGGGGTGGCAGGCAGCAAACAGCCATTGCCCTCTGCCGCTCCTTCCATCCCTCTCTCTTCTCTTCGTCCCTGTGCTCTTTCCCTTGGGCTGCCAGGGCGTCTCTGCTTGAGCACCTCCTCACCCTCCTCTCACACTGCTTTTTACCCTGCTGGGTTTCCCTATGTTTTTCCTCCTTCCTCCTCTGCCCTTCCTTCCAGGCTTTCTCACAGCAGCCTCACCAGCCTCCCTGATGAGCTCAGCTGTGCCCCAGTGTGTGGTACCTGTGCAAGAACCTGGAGACACCTGCGACTGTCTGGAACTGGCCATGCCCTGCTCAGGGCAGCCCCAGCCTCTCTTCCCGGCACCAACTCCTGGCCAGGCAAACCCAACACAGGGGGAGCAGGAAAGCCAGCATAGAAGGGAGTTATTAGAGGAGCAGAAAAAGAAGGAAAAGTGACTTTGTGTGTTTTAAATTGGTGGGGCTGTAGGGCGAGCTCTCAGTGCGAGACTGGCTTGAGAATTAATGGTGGAATTATATTAACAAGTTGTGTGATAAAATGATCCTATAAGAGAGCACCTACAGTCCAAAGAAACTGCATGAAGCAGCCTGGAGGAGGAGAAGCCTACAGGAGAGGGTAAGTTGTGAGAGAGGGAGGTATTTTGCCTTTCTGTACCCGGTGTTTCTGCCTTGTGTCTGATGCAAGTTATCTCCTGCTTGTGCTGTGCAGAGTTCTATGCACAGTTAATTCTGTGGGCTAGCAGCGAGCATTTCTCTGCAGTGTGCGTGCATTTCCCAGCAGTGCTGGTACATGAAGATCTGGGAATAAGCCATTAAGATTTGTGAGAGCCTTGTTTTTTTCCTACAGGGCGTTGTAAATAACTTACAATAATTGGGACTTAAGCAAAAAGGAATTAAGGAGTTGACTGCTGCTAATGAATACTAACGATTGCTGGAAACATGATCAATGTGACGCACATATTATTAGTGAAGGTGCCCTTCTTAAACTTCATTAATTGCCAAGATACCTAGGAAGGAACAAATAATACCTTATTATTTGGCAACAGCTAAAAGAAGAGCCAGTTTGCGGTTGGTGCTAAATTCTGCATTCCTCTCTCATGCTGATGCAAAGCAAGATCTCTGTAAGGGTTTGTGCTGGCATAGTAAAAGATATTTAGTGCCCTGTTGGGGTTTCAGCATGCAAATGTACCTGGATAAATGTGTAATCCTGTTCAAGTCAACTAGGGAACCTGTGAGTCTGTAGTTAAAGTGTGTTTCATTACAAGGCTGTGAGGGCTTCCATGTGGCAGAGTGAGGCCGTGGCACTGCACAGCAATCAGAGTGTGCTGGCTTCTGAAATCCCATACCAGAGAAACAAAGATACATCCTTCTGCTTCTCCCTAATTAAACGCAATCACCATAACAAAAAAAAAAAAAAAAGAAGTCTGAAGTTAAACGCTTGTTAAATGCATCTTCTCGTTCTAGCTGTTTTAATGACCACAGTGGTGCTGCTTGTTTCCATATGCCTATTTAACTCTCTTTATAAAACCTACAAACAGTTTTCTTGTAACAGCTTTGTTACCTTCTTTTTTTCCCCAAAAAGTCTCAATTAATCCATTAGGAATGAGGACCATTTATCATTCAGCTTTTGCTGGGGTGGCATCATCCTTACAATTTTCCTACTCAATAGTAAAATCCTTTAAGTGGAGTTTTTTAAATTCTTTTTTTTTTTTTTTTTGTGGCATGACTTCCTCCAAAATCAGAAGGTTCTCAAGCTGCTTCAGTTACTTTTGATGTTGAAGTTATTTCAAATGTATATTTGCAACCCGTTATTGATTTGTTTTGTAAGTCTTACTAAGAGTCTTAATCATAGGGTCATAGAATCATAGAATAATCAGCTTGGAAGAGACCCACCGGATCATTGAGTCCAACCATTCCTATCAAA
>WAAB01022573.1:29100-73593 GCA_013389865.1 Piaya cayana
GGCTAAACAACCCCAGCTACCTCAGCCATTCCTCATAGGGCCTGTTCTCCAGCCCCTTCACCAACTTGCTCTTCTCTAGACTCACTCCAGAGCCTCAACATCCTTCTTGGAATGATGGAATATGTCTTTTAGTGGAGCTGCTAGATGTCTTAAGCTTATTGACATCCAGCTGTGTTTAAACTTAAGTAAGATAGGGATATTTTATTTCTTTCTAAGAATCTCTACAGAAAAGTTTTGTGTGGTCCCATTATTTCACTTTGGAATTTCATTCCCATGAAATTTTTTGGTGTTCACATGCAGAGGAACCCTTCTAGTGCAGTCCAATCAATTGATCCCTCTGACAGGCTACAATATGCCTTAACCCAGACTTGATTTTCATTTCCTGATTTACATTATTCTCTTCAGTTTCACATAAAGAAAATATTTTTTCACCTCTTTGTCCTCCTTATTGGCTTGACTTTCCTATCTAGTTTGTTCATTTAAGTTAAAAACAGGCCAACTGTGTTGAACTTCAGATCTCTTCAGCACTAAGTGCTGTTTCATTGTTCAATAATTAGTTCCTTCAGAAATTCACTTAGCAATGGATCTTCCTAGGAAGCTGCATTAGATCCTGTTGATAATCACCTGCTGTGGAGAATTCTTTGAAGAAATCTACCTTCCCATGGGTGATTTTACTTTTTCTTGAGATTTCTTGTGCTCATTTACACTCCTCACAGTAAAATATCCTGCAGGAATGCAAAGCCTCTCACTCTGGAAACTTAAATTCTCCAAGGGAAGTAGCTTTTTGCCATTCTGCTGGGATGAAATCAGAGCTATTTTGATTATTTTCTACGATTTCCCATGTACGTGGATTTGGTGCTGATAAAAGGAGGGGGAGGGTAGGCAAATAAAGGTTTGCATGGGCCTTCTGCATCTAATAGTGAGCTTTACAGCAGAAATTCATTGGGAATATCCACCTTTGTGTACCCTGAAACCTAGTGACGGAGAGTAAAGCAGACTAGTGACTTATTTTTCTCCTCTCTGCCACCACCAGTGCTATGTGCCCTTGCAGAAAACAAAAAAAACCCCCCACGATTAACTTCAGACACAGAATAAGCTGTGAGGTATGTAGCAGAGGCAGTAAATGCTTTTAGCTTTATCCCTTGGATTGTGTATTGGATCTAGAGTAAATATAGCATCCTTTTATTTTTTTTTTCTGGAGTGTTTTTATTTTCCTGCAATATGTTGCGCCTGGTTTAGTGTTTGATAGGAATGGTTGGACTCGATGATCCAGTGGGTCTCTTCCAACCTGGTTATTCTATGGTTCTGTGTAGATTGAGGGTCCTGCTAATTGTTAATATTGGTACATCATATCCTAAGGACCACCCCTTCCCATTATGTGATTATACAGTGGAAGCTCCAAGGGAAGCCATATTTATCAATGAAGAAATACACTTACCTTCTCACTCTGCTTTTGTCTCAATTTCCAAAAGAATTAGCTTCTGAGAGAGAACATTCTTGTGAAAACTTCAGTGCTATTTTGAGTGAATAAGTAACATTTTGTATTAATAATTGTGTATTTATGGCTGTGGAGTAATAGATCTGAGTAAAAACCCACTGTTACTCTTGCAAAAAGATGATAAAGCCTGACATATTAATCCGAGTGCAAAAGGTAAGGAAAATGGCCATGGTTCACAGCAGTTTGCTTTGGACAAAACTCTCTCAGCATATTACAGTCACAAATTGTCACTCATATATTTCAATGATAAATCTTTAATTATGCTGTAATAATGTTGCGATTTGTTTTGCCCTTTATATTGCCCAGTGATAACAGTATAATTAAATATGAGTTGAAAACCACAATTATGTTTGCATTGCAGCACAGAATTAACACAGAGTTAATTATGAAATATTTCAGATGAAGCAGTTTGAAGTAGTAATCTTTCCCTTTTCCCAAAAGAAATGTAACAAGAATCATTTTCAGAAGGTACTCCAGAGTCAGAGTGGTAGAATAGGATAATCCCATGCATGAGTTATGACAGACTGGTGGAGGATAAGGAAGTTTATTGGCATTTATAAATGGATAAAAGAATAATTCTGGCTTTCACACAATACTTTGCTTAGCAGAACCTGTTTCTTCTTGTTCTAGTGATGACTCTCAGTTAATATTCTGAGTTTAAGATGCTGATCTTTGCATGCAAAGAAATTATAGCTGCACAGGAGACATTTTGGGATGGAATTATGAGGGAAAAAATTGTGGACCCCAAGGTTTGCAGTGAATGTTTAGCGGGTACTAAATAGCTTAGTGTATTGGTTACTAAATGAGAGTTATCTGTGGCTAATGAATTCTGGAAAAGGAAAAGATTGGTGGCTAGGTAAACATTCAAGGAGGTCCCGTGTATTTAATTTTGAAGTATTAATTTTGGGGTGATATTATGAATGCTGAAGTAGTGTGGAAGGGTTTATCTTATCTAACAGTACCATATACCTGTGTTTATAGCATGCTTTTTGCATTATTTTTACACCCGAGAGAGAAAATAGTTGTCTTTAACAAATAAACCCATACTAGACTTGACAAGTAGTTGGGAATTGTGTGGGTTTTTTTCTAGCAGTACAATCAAATTTGTTCTGAAGATGGATTTACTGTGGAAAAGTTTGCTTCATAGCAATATGGAATACTGTGTTTTGAGAGTGTACAGCTCTTCTTAAAATATTATTCCATCCTATCTGCTTTTTTTATTGTATTTCTCCTTGCCAAATCACCTTCTCTCTGGTTGGGCCAAGAGTTGTATTACTTGAGACTGCCTAAAAACTTACATAATGCTGTCTCAAAGTTTATTTAGGGAACTATTACCAGAAATAGGTTATTTCAGAACAACAGAACTTGCTTTTACAGAAATAAGAGTAATTCTTCCCACTTGTTTATCCTGGTGCATTTCCGATATCCTTTTCAGAAGTTCATTACACAACCGAATTCAGCCACATAAGCTTTGTATTCACAGTGTGTATTAACAGGAATGTTTTACATCCTACTATTGGAATTAGTGGATAGCAGTTGATAGCCTGTTTTCCTTGCTTAGCATTGCCATTGTTCCTTATCAACCTGTTGCAGTCACAGAGTGTACGTCACAGTATTGGAAAGTATTTATAGTGAGCTTTGTGAAAGGTCAAATACCTTAGGCTGTTCAGTTGTTTTCATTAACAATACGATTTCCTACTTTCCTACTGCTTGAAAATATGTCAGACAAGTGTTTTTTAGAGGCAAATATTTAGACTTTTTTTTTAAAGGACTGAAAGCTATTTATCTTAGTTTGAAAAATTATTTCCTCTTTGAAAACCAGGTAACAGAACCAGTTATTGTTCCTTTTTGTATGTTTTATTTGATTTTTGTACTAAAGAGTCCATACAATACAAACACAGTCAGCATTATTCATAAATGCTGAATTGATTGGTTGGCTTTGGAACTAGAATATCCACAGGGTACTCATAAAAGAAGAAACTGAGAAAGCTGGTATCAAAAGCTTAAGGAATGAATAGAAAATAACTTAACTTTGCACACTTGATACAATCATTAAGAGAAATATCAAAACTCTCCCTTTCAGGTAGTGTCAGACTCTCTGAGGTGTTTTGTCCTTGCCTTTGGGGAAGAGAACCCCTGTCTGCATACTGAGATTCACATCCCATAAACCCTGTTTGCGATAGGTCCCAAACACTCAAACCCAGTTTTGCTCTCCCTCTTTTCTGTAACATCGCATCTTCCAAAAGAAAAGATAGTGGTATAACCCCTTCCCTTTTACAAAGCAGTCTTGCTTCCAGCTGTGTGAACACTTGCACCAGTCTGGAGTCTGGTGCTTTGCTGACCATTTCTTGAGCTGATTCAACTAGCTGATCCAGAAAAAAAACAGGTCTTATCTCCATCTGCTTCTGCAGTTAAGCAGTTATTTTGCATTAACCTGTCAAATTAAAGGGATCAGAGAAGCTGCAGCCTTTCCATGGGAAGAGTGTGGCCAAGAGCAAGGTTGAATGGGGAAATAAAATGGGTAGATAGCAGAGGAGCAGAAGGACGAACTCCACAGTAGCATGTGAACTCCTTTGTTTATTTTAGTGGTGAAGGCTAATACTGCTAAGGTAGAGACCAAAAAGGAGGGTGTGTTTGTTCTAGTTTAATCCTAGTCTCCCCAGTTCACAGATAGATGTGGAACCACTGCCTCTTTCCGCTCCAAGCTGTGTTTTGAATGAAAGTAGCATCTGATGCAGGTTTAATGCTGTCACACCTCCTTAAATGTTCCCTTTGGGGAACATAACAGGAGAGCATCTATGCTTGAAGATTCTGCAGGGGTTCTGTGTGAGATGATACCAACCTGCTCAGCTCTGATAAGACTGTGATCCTTCTGGGCACGTGCAGAAACAAATGTCTGTAACTCTTGGAATGTTACTGGTAAAAACACAGAGTTTGTAGGGAGTAGATAATAATTTTGGGCATTGCTCTTGTAGATTAAAGCGCAAATTCCATTTAAGTCTTTCTTCTGGTGCATGTATCTGATTCTGAATCTGCATGGTCTCTTGTCTCCTGGGATAATATTTAGAAAGACATGTTTGGTGTTTCCACTTAAGATTTTGCATGTTTGAAAATTCAGAGTGTGTTCCAGTAGGACTGAAAGAAGTGGTGGTTTGAATCTTGGAATGATGGGGCACCGAATTGTGTGTAATGATGGACAAGTCACTTAGAGCTGGTTGAAATAGCAGGAAATGTTGGCTGTAGGTACCTGTCCTCTCTGGACTCCTTTGAGTCTCCCAACTGAAAAAGGAACGTTACCTTTTGAGTAAATTTCCGAAGACCTTAGTGAAGTACCAGTTTTCACTCCTTTGAGGAATGCACGCTAGTGTCATTTGTAGCTGTTGCAGAGCTCCTCCTCAGAAGAAGCAGAATGATGTGGAGGTGTTCAGCAACTTGATCATATGATTTTGCTCTGCTGCCCATCTCCTTGTTCAACATAGATCTCCTTGTTTAAAATAGATCCCACTTCAACTGACTCCATTGGACGAAATATCTTGAAAAATGCATAGAAAATTCACGAGCACGGATGAACCAAATAATGTGAGTTTTGTTGGGCTACCTGAAGGTGTTACACAGTTTTTCCAGTAACGGGAGTGGTGATCCTGAATCTTAAAGCAGTGGATTGTCATTGGTTTAATTACATTCTGATGGAAATATTTTTCAAAAGGTGGAAGCAGCAAAAGAAAGTGCTGGGGTATAACATGGAGTTGAGTACTTGCTTACATATTTTATTGAGTCACTGAGTGTGCTTATTGTGAACATGAATAGATTGAATCCTACAGATATGCACTTCATATTCTGAGGCTGCTTCTGGCCAACCCAGCTCTTGAGGTTTTATATAATACTGCAACCATCTTCTGCCACTTTTCTGTGGGTTAAGCTCTCATCATCATGCCTGTTTAGCAACTGTTTATTTTTCACTTAACCTTTTCCTTTGCATGTGTTTAATTAAAACATCTCTCAAGAAAGCACATTGCTGTAGTGCTGCATTCCGCTGCTTTTGTCAAGATTATGTAGAAGTGCTTCTCTAATAATTGTCCTGGGATTTAGGAGAATTCTGCAAACAGGTCACCTCGCTGCCTTCCGCTCCGTTTCCCATATTAAACAGATTGCCCTTCAACCTGTAATACGTTAAAAGTCTGGTTTATAATACCGCAAACAGTAACATGACTGAAGTAAATCTCACTGACAGTGCAATTTACGTCAATTGTAAGTGTTAATTTATGATCAGACTTTATTAAATCCATTTAGTTTTATAAAAGGACTGTAAATTAATTCTGTGATTTGGGAACACACTGAAGTTATTACTGCACAGCACCTTATTAAAACATTTGAACAGTTCTTGCCTGTACAAATACACTGTGATGCTCTGATAGTCTCAATGGGTTTTAATTGTACTGCTGCAACAGGATAATGATTTTCTTCTGTACAGGAGAAAATTCAGGTGATAATTATACATTTTCTGTTTAACTGTATGCTGTATTGATTGCACAGATATGCTGAGATCATTTTAGTTTATTATTCATAGTGCTTAAGGGAATACTTTCTTGACAGCCTCGAGGCATTTATGTATTATGTCCACTGTCATTCAAAGAAACAGCAGTGTCTGTAGACACTTTGTAGGCAGTACAACAAGTATCTTTTTTATATCATTTCAAATTGCAGGGAGCAAAAATAAAAACACTAAATCTGACATTGCTTTTGTTCTAAAATTCTTGCTTTGGCTCCATTCTGGGAGAAAAAATAGCCTGTGAAATCATTAAATATAAATTTGAAGAAAACCCTTTATTCAAAAAGGCATTTTTTATTATATTGTATGTTGAAATGTCTTCGCTAGTGTAAAACACTGGATGTTAATGAAGAGGGAACAGATATCTTGCACAGTTGAGATGTGAAAAGGTAAATTTAACACCTAACAGGTGTTAAGAGCCATAAATAATGAACATCTCAACAGTAATTTAATCTTTTGTCAATCAGAATATTCACTATTGAGAAAATACCTTGCTGAGAACGCTACATTTAATGGAAACGCTTGTTAGTTTGAGAGGCAAAGTGTAATTTTACTGGTATAGCACTGGGCATGGTGCATTTTCCAACAGTCTGTGAACTGTCTGAACACATAAAAAAAGATTAGTTCTATTGCTGGTAGTCGTATTTTCATGTTATTAAATGATTCTGTACAAATAACACAATACCAAATAGACAAAGCACTTTCACAATATCTACATAATATTTATTGGTGTTCTAGTTTAGCCTTAGTGTCTGATAGATAAATAATTCAAAGGATTCTCATAAAAGTGCTTTAAAATTGTATGGAAAGTAAAATCATTAAAATATGTGTGAAAAGGCCAGTAAAATATTTAAGAATTCCTTGACTTGGGTTTATTGCAGTCCATTTTCCACATGAACCGATGCAATGGAAAATAAATGGAGGTTTAGGTTGGTGTGGGAGAGGAAAGAATGCGTGTGTCACACTCATGTGTCACTATTAGGGGCGTTCAGGGACTGTGGTGATAGCAGCTTTCGCTCAGCTGTGCGTGTGCTTAACCAGAGCTCATAAACAGTCACGGGCTGGTGGTAGATGTCCTCCCCAGCAACCAGTTTTGCCGATGGAAGTAATTATCGTCTGTAAGCGATGCCCTCCTCCCTGCTGCTCTTGCCTGTAGGGTCTTCTCCCCTACCAGCACAATTGCTCTTTTGAAAGCTCCCTGACCCATTTCAGTCAGAAAGCTGGATTCAGAGAGACTTTCTCTAGAAATGGGCTGAAGCCATCCTGCTCATTCTGACCAAAAGCTAGTGAGAATTGCATTCACAAAAATGGCTTTGAGAGCAGCAAGTAGGAGCAGTCACAAGAAACTTGGAAACAGCTTTTTGTCTGCCACATCTGAGTCTGGAAGAAAACTTGTGTCCTCATCTGTTTGATGAAACAGTCTCTGTGGTGACTGACAGACTCTGCCTCTGCCCATCTTCCACAGAAGCAGTCGCTTGGTTGTGGAGTCTAATAACCTACCTGGGATTCATAGAATCATAGAATCACCAGATTGGAAAAGACCCATTGGATCATTGAGTCCGATGATTTACACAGGCCACACCAGAGTTCTCATGCAGGACAGCTCTTTGCATGAGATGTGAATCTGTTCTTGAGGACAGGTTACAAACTCTTCCTTTCTTCAATGGATTTAAGCAAATGCATTTCAGCAGGTTAATTCCCAGGCTTAAGCATATTTATGCCGAAGATGAGGGTGAAATATATGCAGATACATGGTTTTGCCCTAACTGACTGCAGCGAGGTGAGGAATATTGATGACTGCAGTAGTCATGAGCTTATTAAAAGTAGAAATCATGCTTCAAAACCTCCAAACAAAGTTAAATCTTCCATTTTGGTAAGGGTAATCACTTGTTTTTATGGATTTAAATGCCCAGTATCCCAAAAGGAAACAACATAACAACAAAAGAGGACAATACAGTCAGCTGTTGTTTAAAGTTGAGGAAAAAACTTAATGTACTATAAAGCTACAAAGATAGTATTTTGTCACTCACTTCATAATATTCCAGAGAACGGGGCAAATAAAATTGTGTATTGTATACATATATGGTTTTTTTTTAAAGTGTGTTGCATTTTGGGGTCATTTATTATCTAAGTATGATGTCAGTCAGGAGACACCCCACTGGCTTCATTTCTGGTAAGCAGCTCTGGAAAAGAATAGATAACTTTTTTTGCTTTCCATCTGCCGTTCAGTTAAATTCCTATTACATTTGGTTGGTATTTATATAAATTGCTGATAATTTATTTGTGATTGCTTCTGATGGTAGCTATTCCGTTTTCAAGATCCCTTTCCCAAAATTAACAGTGAGGGCTCACGCTGTTTTCAATTATTACAATTCATTCTCTTTGCTTGGTAAAGAATGCTTTCCTGCATTTGAGCGAGGTGCTAAAAATAAGTTTTCCTTAAAATCAATGGAATCCCACTGAAAGAGTATTTGTGCTGCCTGTGCTGTGGGTACCCGTGGGCTTACTCCTCTTGCCTTTGAAAGGCGGCTCCTGCTGAGTTCAAAGTGAGTGGGGTCAGAGCCTCAGTGAAAGAGAGAACAGCCCTCACGAAAGAGCCAGGACTGTTCCAACAGGCATTGCCTTGGAGTTCTTACTGCATCTTCAGCCTAAGCTAAACGGGTGGATCTGAGTGAAAGACGTGCAGGAGGATAACTGGTGAGAGTTCTGGTAGCTCGTTTTGTTGATTGTCGACTTTGATTGCCCGAGCTGCTCACTTTGCATCTATTGACTATAGGAATAGGTGCTCTGCAGTGACACGTGCTGTGAACGTGGTGGGATGTAAAAGGAAGGTGGTTTGGAAACTTAAGTCCTAATGTATGCAATGGATTTTGAGTCCCAGGGATAGGAGAGTTTATTTTTTTTCCCCTCTGTTTATTTTGTTTCTGATTTTTTTGACTGTAGAGGCTGATTTGGCCCACTTTCTCTTGCTTGCATGGAATTGAAATAGTATTCGAAGTTGGTGGGCAACAGTACAGCACCCTGAGCCGGTAAATAGAAATGGGTCTATAGCTGCAGTCACTATTTATGTCTGCGTGGGAAGTGTGTGCAGTCCTAGTACAGACTGCTTTGTGGTCAATAACTTGCACTTATTGTAGTTCAAATTATACACATGCAGGCTGTCAATGGTGACACATTTATCCAACGCCTTCTGACAGATTCAGCACAGTTCTTAGCTGGCAGACGCGCTGTTTGGACCAAATGTTCCAACACCAACCTGTTGGGCACAGAGCCAGTAAGTGTTTGTCATGCAAATATAAATAACTGGTACCACAGCAGTGGTGTCTTGCTGCAGAGAAGTCTGCTTGGTGGTAGAAGCACCACTCACTGGTTGTATTTGAAGCATGGAGGGTGAAGTAAGGTATGTATTTTTAAACTGCGTGGTCACATGTCAGAGAACAATTAGTAATGTTGTAAATGCTGTAATAATGAAAACCCCATGTGTTAAAAAACAAAAAAAGCTTTCTTTCTTTATTTGAGCAGCGTGGCAGAACTTGGACCCTTCTCAGTGCACTTGTGTATGTTCTCCATTTTAAATCTTTATGCCTGCAATCACCAGCACTAGAGAGCAGAGCTGCTCACCTGTGTAGACTTCTCTTTGTCTGGAAACGGGGCAGGCAAACCATCCTGACCGAGCCCACCTCTCCTGCCCTGAACTAAACTGAAAGCACCCTTTTCCCAAGATACTGTGTGTCTGTCCAGCTGCTAAGATACAGAATCAGGAATACGGGGTTTTTTTGTGGGGAACCTATATTACCAAAGTATCTTCTTCACAGCAGCCTGGATGTTTTGAGGCAGCCTGCTGGGGAGTAGATGATGTAAATTTTGCATTTATGTTTGTATTTTTGTCACAGTTCTCCGCTAGCACAGGTAGATTACCTTCAGTGTAATACAGGAGATTAAGGAGATAATGAGCAATACTGGTTTATTAAAATAAGGTGGTTTAAATCCTCTCTGATTAAGGTAGTTCTATGCTTGCTTTCCTCCTTTTTTAGTGAAAGACTTAGCTATCAGAATGCTTAGGCTGTGTAATATTTATTTGCCTTGGAACACTGTTAGCAACATATTGAACCAAGTAAAAACATTCCGTTGTAATATCTCTGTGTGTGATAAAAGTTAATAAAGTTACAACCTCCCACTTTAAATCAACTCTTCTCTTCTTAATTCATTTGTGCTCGTGCCCTAATCAATAGAGGCACTTCTGCAGAGAAATTCAGCAGCTGCTTGGAAGCAAACCTCCTACAATACAGGCTTAGAATAAAGCTGGAAATGCAAAACAGAACTTTCTGGGAAGACAAATTGTCAAGACTACTTGAAATTGAATTTTGATTGGTGAATTGTAATGAGGCATTTCCTTATCATACAACCTTAGTTCCTTGACTTTCGGAGAAGCATCAAGAAGTGGGTTGCTTTATCTTTCCTTAGGATCTATTCAGAATACAAAGGGTGCCACCACTGGTACAAATGCTGCTTTAAAAGCAGTTTGTGTGTCCTCCATCACTGTGTGGCATAACTGGTGTTGTTGTTATTGAAATGGTGATTTGTAAATGGTGGGATGGAACATCAACTATAATGTGTTAGAAATAAGATAAGCGCTAAGGACCCTTATCTTCTTGTCTCCCAGAGTCGTTGAGATTGACCACTCAGATACAGCCACACCTTAACGACTCTGAGCTGATCTGATTTCCTTCCCCCTGGATCTGCATTGAGGTTCCATGAATAAGGTATACATGTCATTTGGAGGAAAGATATGAATTTAAAAACAATTCTGTGTATAAATTTTCTGTGAAATCACTGCTTGGCAGAAGCACTCTGAGGACAAACCCCATGTTTTCTCCAGCGCTAAATGAAAGTGCACCTGCGTTAATGGTTAAATTAAACTGTTAAGTGTAAGTTTCTTTGTTTCATTACATTGCAGTTCTTTTGGATCTGAGTAATTGTGGATCTGTTGCCTTGGTCTCTTGAAGTAACTTACTCAGTCTTGTCTTTTTTTTTTTTATTTANATGTGCAAAATGTAATTAACTTGGACGGTAACATCTCTGTAACCTATCTAGTCAATACTTCAGCTCTTTGTTCTCTGGAAGTGTTAAAGCTGTTGTCTTATTTCACTTCATCTCTTTGGTGTTGCTCTACATCTTTCAATCCACCTCTGGTGTTTGTTTCTGCAGTGTATTGCACAAAAAAATTAAAAAAGGAAAAGCAGCCCATCATAAGGAAAAGTGCTGGAAGCATGTAGGAAGTGTATAAACAAATTGCTATTTGGCATCCTTCTTAAATGGGGTAATCTTCCTGTCTGGGCTGTTCATTAAGACAGATGTATAAAACATCTGTACTAGTCATCATTCACTGCTAGAATCCTGGCTACTCCAAACAAAGCTGAAAAAAACATTTTGCTAATTGAGGAGGGAGTCACCAGTAATCATTTTGACAATAGCAGCTTCAGGCACTGGAGGACAATAGCAGCTTCAGGCACTGGAGAGGAAAAAAGAGCTTTGTGTGTAGTATGTATGTATTCTAAATAATATCACTCAGGATTATACATCATCCAAGCTAAAGACATTTACAAATATGAGTCCTTTGTGAAAGCTAAATATTGCATGGGATTCTAGTTCAATATTCAGTGTTATTACTGGTGTAAAGGTTAGAAGTTTAATTTCAGGACAGCTCTGAGAAGTGAAGTCCTGCTAAGTACCTACCCGGATGCACACGGTATTACTCTAAGCAGAATATTTGTTGTGCTAACAAATTATGTAGACATTTATCCAAAAGATATCTCAATGCGTTGTGCGGCAGAGGATGCAGACATACAAGCGATATTTAATCCAATGAGTAAAATTAATTTTTTGTTGCTTTTTATAATCTGTTGCTCTCGTGTTTTGAAAAGCATGTGTTTCAAATACTACCACTAAGTTTGCTAAGTGAATAAAAGCTTAACACAAATTTCTGTTAAGCCACTAAACTTAGTACTGTGTTGGTAAAGTACATGAAGTTGTGCTTGGTGTCTGCGATAGGGAATTTGAAGTGATGCATTTGTTCAGAAAGGAAATCCTTGTTGAGCTGTACTGGTTGTATT
This sequence comes from Piaya cayana, assembly GCA_013389865.1. Classification (NCBI taxonomy): domain Eukaryota; kingdom Metazoa; phylum Chordata; class Aves; order Cuculiformes; family Coccyzidae; genus Piaya; species Piaya cayana. The sequence goes on from WAAB01022573.1 coordinate 41,261, forward strand.
CACAGTTAAGCCTCTTCTAAATCAGTCACTGTATAATTATTGGTTTCACTCCTGCATGGATTCTGGACTGCAGGATGTAATATAAAATGCAGCAAATAAATCAAAAGTGCTCATATTTTTGAGTAAAATTACTGAACATTTTCCTTCAACTTGGAGATTGGGTTTAGAATGGATGTACTTAAAGGAATTTACTTCAAATTCTGGTTGAAAGCAAAAGCTGAACTGGTTTATTCCCAAATGAGTTTTACATGAGGCAGGGGTGCAGGAGAAGTGTTGGCAGCGTTCTTTAGAAGTACAATTGCTTTTCCACAGATACTTGCTTGTCATCAAACTTTACAAACCTTTTTTAAAGTCTTGTACTGAAGAAAGACTTCAGGTTTTACAAATCTATAAGAACAATATCTGAATTTTAGACAAAGAAATAGTTTTATCTTGAACAATGTCCCTAAAAATGCAGTGAAATTTTTCTCATTAAAAACCCCAGTTACTGCAGAAAGATCATGTATTCTCTGTCTGTCGAGTTTTAGTGTTCAGTATGTGAATCTCATAAAATTAGTATCAATGTGTGCTATGCATTATTTAACATTAGAAACAGCATATAAAACTGTTACCATCCTACCTATACAACATTTTTAATTCCACCATTGTTTGCTGTGATGCCTGTGTGTTTGCCAGACTACGTATTCCGAATGGCACAGGAAAACTGATGCTTAAGAAAAAAAGCTGCATCTTCAGCGCTGTAGCCTAAACCTTCTATTTAGACAAGAGTCATTCTGTTACAGGTAGCAGTTACAGAGCCCTTGGGACTGCCCCAGTGGGCTGAAGCCCCTGTTTTGTTTTAAAAAGGACTGTGATGAGGTCACTGCCAGTTTTTGGATCCTTAATTGTAGCATCTTCCTGTTTCTTGCTTTAAGTTAAACAATGCCATTACCAACTCACATGGAGTTTGTTCTTTAGGGGAGAAGTGTGTTAAGGAAAATGACTTTGTTTAGAATTGTTTCTCATGTGGGATGTGTTTGTGGAAAAACAACTCTGCAACCTTACTGGTAAAACAAGAACCAGTGCAACTCCATAGACAAGAGCTCTGCTTTGCTGGAGGGTTTGCAAGAAGCATGTTTACCCAGTCCCATACTTGCTGCATGGGGCAGCTTACCAGATGTTTCTTTAACACCTAAGTGCAATGTGCAAAGGTTTCTGATGGCCCCTAGTTAACTGGAAGATTTATTCTGCACTCTTGAGCTGTCCCAAGAAATTTCTTTCTCTTAGGTAAAATAATTTTTATGTTCCAGTATTGGTTTCTAATCTGCTTACTGATAGAGCAGAAACATTTACACTAAACAAGTCATTTGTGAATTCAAGTGGGTTATTTGTCTTTAAACAGCTTGTGCTTTTAACACATTTCTTCTCAAGCCATAATTAACCAGTAAGCCATTTTATGATTCTTATTATCAAGATAAACAGTGCACTATAAACTTTGAGGTTCAAGGAGTCAGGTGCATGCCTGTGATTGTATTTAGGCTCTGATTGTTGTCTGGTCACTTTCTGCACTTGAGTGCTTAACCTGACTGTGATGGGCAGCTGGAACTCTAGGAATGTCTTTGTCCTTATGAAAAAAAGTGAGAACTAAAGAGCTGGTGCTCTATGGGTACTCACCTCCATGTATTAGTTTGAGAAGAGGGCAGAGAATGGAGAAATCCTTTAACAGTTGTAACTGCTGTACTTTGTGCTTTTGGGGAAAGTGAACTCCTGATATATTCAGTATTTCCTGTACACTGAAAAAACCTAGAAAATTGGAAAGACCTTCCAAGGGACGGCACTCTTATTCTTACTGTTCTACAATAAGGCAACATTTGCATGGAGAATAAAAACTAAACATACTGCAAAGCTAGGTGCAGTCCCCTAGTGTGTGCCTTTTAGATGGAATGAGCATAATTTGGGACAAAAGTAAAAAAAGACAGAAAATCTGGAAATGGTTGCTAAGGAAAGTAATTTCCCCAGGGTAAACAACATGGAAAAAACAAAGGATAGGGGTATCATTTCAGCAAGCACATACTTTTTTTACTTTAATAATAAATATAACAAGACAATGAATAGTGTACAATAGAAGAGTATGAAGTTTATTTTGCATATAAATACACTGTACACACCAATAAGTACATGTGTGAGCATGTGCGCATCTGTAATTCACAGCAGTGATTCTGAATGTGTTGCTTGGCCAGACTGGTGGCAGTGAGAAGTGTCTTTAGGAGGCAGAGGATCCATGGAGTGTCTTTACTTACTAGACTTTCCTCTCTACTCCCATAACTGGCTGCACTTTCCACAACTATCTCTTAATTTATCTTCTTCCTCATAACAGCTAGAGCTCAGTACAATAGAACTTTAAAGTTAAAACATCAGGTATTTGAAGCAACCTACATTCTCCTACCTGTTTCTATGAGATTCTGCTGGGACAAATATTTTATCTTTAAGAAAATAAAGGCAGAAGTGTTTTCCATGCCTTTATAATTGCTGTTGCCTACACATCAGTTCCACTTAGACTAATTTGGACTCTAAAGCTTCTCTTTACTAAACCTTAAAGTATGAAAAATGCCAAACCAGCTGCTGAGAGAATTGTGCTTTTGACAAGTAGAATCAACTATATTTCATGTTATTTGTACATCAATGCAAAGTTTAAAAGTAAGCTATAAACAGTACATAGCCCAGTTCTGTAAGATAAGCAATAAATACAAAGCTGATATCATAATGGAATAGCTGTCAGTAGAAGTGTCATCCTGCACCTCATATAAAGTGATTCCCATGCAAAGGATCCTATTCTAAATCGTTTTATTTGGGACAAATTTCTCCTAAGAGTTAAAGGCATTATGATCATGTGGAACACAACTCACAGCAATGGAAGATAGAAAGAACACATGCCCTTTTCAAAAAACCCTCTATATTGAAGTTCATTGTTTCTTGGTAAGAAGGGAGAAAATACTGTGTGGAAGACCAGAAACAATACAAAACTAAACCCCCAAAACACACGCTTTATTTTATTGCAGATGGCTTTTTCCATTTTTCCTAGGTTCTAGTATAACCTTTGTCTGATTGACTCCCTGACTGAGCTCAGATTCCTCTGGCACATTTTCATCTTTGTCATTAATAGGAAGGAAATGAAATCCTTGCTACTCCTGATATTCTGTGCACTTACATAATAATTCAGGAAAGTAACTACACTGCTGCCTGTTTCAACCTCATTGAAACTCAGTCTGTCCGAAACCAAAGAACAAATTATTGACATGGTAATAACCAGAGGTAGGCATATTCGTGTCTGATAACTGAGAGGGGTTTTCTGTACAACTCTTGCAGAGAAGTGAAGTTAAATCTACCACTTTTTTTAAATGCATTGTGCTAGATTTAGAGCCCTCTGATCTCAGCGGAGAAATTCTCATTCTGTTTAGTGGATTATAGATGTAGCCTCTTAGAAAACAGTCTCTTGTAAGTTTTCCTTCTCTAAATCATGGTGTTTGGCAAAATGCTTGAAGAAATCTCTCTTGCTTTTGTCTTGCAGGTGTAAGACAGTCTTCTTGGTCTGCTTAGCAAACCAAGTACATTTTTCAAAGGGGAAAAATAATTGCTAGTATTTATGGCAATAAATATTGATTCGCTCAGATACATTATATGTATCTAGTGAGTTTGATTAGAGTTAAATCCAAAATATCTCTAGCTCAGTTTCAGGCAATAATAAAATCCTATTTTATGTTAGAAATTGCTGTATATATGTAGCATTGCAATTCTGCTTTCAGTAAATGAAATAAAATTGTTATTTAGTTGGTAGGATTAAAGGCAAAAGATAAATATAGAAGACACTCAGTGAATCTTTATCATTTTTAGTTGTTGTTTGTTGTTGCTGCTTTTTCTCTCTGCTTGACGAATACATCAACCTTCTCATGTTTTGCCATAATTGTACCTCTAGATCAAATGGTTGTGGGGCTCTGATGTTGAGGCAACTTGAGGAATGTGCCCAGTCGATAACAATGGTGCTTGTACATAAAGAGACAATAAAACAGGTGATAAAACACCATCTGCTAGCTCAGTGTTGTTGATACCTTGATCAGGGTGTGAAAGGAAGCATTTCATATTGTTTCACTTTTCTGTTCAATGGAATTTGGAACAAATCTTTCCTTGAAAAGGAAAGGTTTATCTTTCTCATTCCATCATGTTTGATGTGTGTTCTAAGGCAATTAAACAAGGAAGATCTTTGTAGCCTGAGAGTATATAAAGCTACAGATATTCACATTTGAACTGTTGAGATAGTGATGCATGCTCACTATGCGGAGCACCTGAATGCTAACATGCAAGAAAGAGGCCTTCTTTTCCTTAAAATGCTGCTCAGTTTTTTCATAATCTGATGGGAGTTTGATTTTGGTAATAGGACAATTCCAGCTTTTTAAGAAACAAAAATTGAAGATAGGCTCTGCGTACTTGTCATGATTGATTGACTTTTTATGTTGGACTTAGCATAATTTAATTATCTTTGTCAGTTGTATATTAGTACATAGTGGTGACTGCATTCTACTTGGTGACATCCGATACAAGGCAGCCAGCGTGCATTGCTTTATCATCAATTTTTAAGCAGCTCATGGGATTTTAGATGATTGGGCTCCAGTTGCATCCTACCTTCTAGCACACTTGATACAAGGTGACTGAATTTGACGTATTTACTGTCCAAGAAGGGTCCTCTTTTATCTCAGTTCTGTTTGCAGCTGAATCTATTAGTTAATTCATATGTAAACACTAATCTTCATGAAGAAATGATGCTGAATATGATCAGTTGGAATGTGCACAATGTGCTGTAAAGTAATGCAGTCTAAGGAGTTCAAAGATGAGCTGTGGCTTAAGAGGAGGAAGTATATTAAATTTCTGTCCTCCAGAGAGGTACAGAGGTCAGCCCGGCATGAAAGCATTACTTTTATAACATCAAGGCCATCTTCATCATTCTTAGACAAAATTGCAAGTGTGAAACTGCTGTAATTATCCTGACCCCAGATGTGAGCAACAGCAACAAAGCAGCAAGGATGATGGAGGGAGAGAGGGCTGATGTTCCCTGTTGGTGAGTTGCCCCTCTTCTTTCCTTTGGTACAGCGGAGGACTTTTTCTGGCTTTATTCAGAGAAAGGGAGGGAAACAGTTTGGAAAGATAGTCTGAATTCATGGCCTATGAATTTAGTTGGTCATGATGGGCTGCTGGAGTCAAAATCATTCAATTGCCTTGAGACTGTGTATCCTTTACAAACCTGGCCCATCCTTCTCAATTTCTGGTAAGGCTTTGCAGCTATTCTTGGCCATCCTAGTGTTTTGGCAGTGAGTAATTATTTCAATTGCCTTCACTCTTAAAGAAGGTTATTATATATAGCAGACAAAATGGTAGTTTACATGCCCACAAGGCTCATCATTCTACAATGAGGAGCACTAATGTGCCAGTTCAATCGTATTTTCTACTAAAAGCTTGAGACACATTGCATGTTAACACTTTGTTCATATAAACCTTTGTTTTACACATCTGAATTAAATTTGAACCTAAAACATTACACATTACATGTTGTGAATCTTATCCTGCAAAAAGGGTCTTCAACTCAGCTTACTATAAATGATTAATATTACAGAGATTCCATTTGCAGGAATCCTTGCAAATTAGAAATTATAACAAGGTCTTAAAGAAATGCATCTTACTCATGCAATTAGAGGGATTCAGCTATTCTCCATCTTGTAGGTTATGAATATTTAGTCTCTTTTTAACGTAAGTGTGTTTATAGGGTAGTTTATAGAATCACAGAATCATAGAGTCACCAGGTTGGAAGAGACCCATCGGAACATTGAGTCCAACCATTCCTATCANGTCTGTAGGAGCACGAGATTCTCTATTGAAGATGTGAAAACATGGACTTTGTGTCCAGGATAGATCAAACATTAAAATGGTGTGTCACACACTGCTTAACATAATCAGTTAAGAACACAGAATCCAGTCCTGCTTGGTCATAACTTTTTTTTCAGTGATAACAACATGAAGTCAGTCAACAAAGGTATTTTAACCATGAAGTCATTTAGTCCAACTATTAGATTTCTGGACTATATTAGTGCACACAGTCATGAACTAATATTAACATTTTCTCTTCTTTGTGTTGGTGGAAAAAACTCTCAACCTTCTTCAATCATTTATCTCCATCAGAAGGAAGTACTTATTGTGGTAGTAGTCCTGTTAAAAAGTATCTTTCTTTGCATGCAGAGAATGCACACTCGCAAAAAAAAATCAAATTAAATGCTTTTCCATTAAAATACGAGCACTGTAACTCAGTGCTTGAGAGCTTGTGTCGTAAGGCTGTAATTTAGAGTGACAAGTATATAAAGGTCCATGCTGATTGCTTCTTCCCCTACTACTTTGTGCCACATCTGTTATTTGTAATGATTTTTTTAAATAAGTGAGAAATAGCTTTATAAACTTTTTTTTTCTCACAGGAACAGATTTTCTTGATCAGAAAGCTGTATTCTTTGTGGTCTAGATGGTAAAAAAACCTAGCTTTTTGGTGAGGGATGGAGACGAGATTGTATGGTATTTTTATATTCTTTTAACCAGTATCTCTAGGGAGTTGATTAGGTAACTCTTCCGCATTGATAAGACACTGACCTCAGTGCAGGTGCTACTGTGTTGTGTTGACTTACCTTTGAAACCACATTTTTTGAGTGTTTTTAATAGAAACTCAGTTTTGCTCCTGGGTGAAGTTAGTAATTCACACAGGCTGTTTTCCAGGCTATTCTAGGTTAAAGTGAGACGTTGAGCTTGGAAACAGTTTTCTTGCATCTCTTTTTGGATTTTTGCATGATTTTAAAATATATTCTGCTGACAAGAGATGCGAATTATAGCAACCTGAACAGACTTTAGTGATGATGTCAGCCCTGTGAATCAGATAGACAGTTGTCGTAAGCTTGCACTGAATGATCTGAGTGTCTGATACACTGCGTAAAAATAACGAAGTCATGAAATAGTAAAAAAATGCTTTTAAAAAGAATTTTTATAGATGTGTGGGACAGAAGAGAGATCAGGAGAGACTGTACTTTATCATATTCTCTGCTCATCTTCTTTGCAAACAGAATTCCAGAGGGCCTGAGGTATCTGTTTCAGCTCAACCCTTCCACCAGTCTGCTTCGTCTGTTCAAGCGTCATCCTGGTTTTCTCTAGAATGCTCAAGATTTTGTGGTTTTATTTAGGTGTGAGATGACAGTGAAACACTGAGGCATGGGAGGGTATTTTATGTTCAGTTAACTAAATGTGCTTTAGGAACTGTTAAACTGGTGCAGAAAAAATGTACACAAAAAACTTTGGAAAGCTTGAAGGAAAAAAAGAAATCAACCCCCCAATGGCTGGCATAAATCCATTATTCTGTTCAAGAAACTAACCACAACACTCATGGAATTTGTATGTTCAATGCCAGACCCAGTATCACAGCTTTGTTTTCCTCTTTAAAGCTCTCTGTCTTTTTTCACTTTTGCCACGGAGCTGATACTCCTCAGTGTCAATGAGAATAAAAGCCAGCCAAAACTGAAGTGACTTGAAAGTCCTTATGCCCCAAACAAGTGATTGGATATTTAGCTTGAGAGCTGTGTGTGCTCAGCCTTTAAAACTAGGGCATCTTGTTAGATACTTAGTATTGGTTTAGGTTGCATATATGTCTGAAAAGCCCTTGTGACTAAGTGCATCATTAAAGAAATAAACACAATCCTCAGTTATAGAGATTTTTCCCAAATGTTATTGATGCTCCAGCACCCTTGACTTTCCAATTTTTCTTGGAGATGAAAGGCACAACCCTGTGAATGAGAAGGAATAAGTTTCTAGCCCTTGCCCCAAGTGACCCTGTTTCATACTTTTGCAAAAAAAAAAGGAGAGAGGCAGTACTCAAGGGCAAGGGAGCCCNAGTAAATAATTTTATCTGAAAATGTTTTCTCATTTCCTTCTCCTATGGACTGTTAGGGCTGCAAGCTCTCTAAGGGCCTGTGATGAAATACAGTCACCCTTGCAGTATCTATACTAAGAGAGGTTGGTTTTGTGGCCATCCCCATCTAGAACCATCAAACGGAAGGCCAGGACAAGAGCCCAGAAGAGTTTGACTGTAAGGTCTTTTTTGGACTGCTCTGCCTGTCTGTTGAATGAAAAGCTTCAGCTTAGGCATAGTTGAGTCCTCTTCAAGCAGTCCTCCAACACTGTCCCATCTGGCTGTGTGGTCCCAGATATCCACAGGTGGCTGCACGCAACACGTTCCTCTCCTTAGCTTGATAAAAATGCAGTTCTTGCTGCTGTAACACAGCGGTCACACCATTTCACATTCTGTTCTCTGCATGCAGCATACAAAGCGCTGATATATAGTGACCCAAAAGGGGTCCTGTGGCAGGGTCTCTCAAAGATTTCCTATTTCAAGTGGTGATTCACATCATGACCCTTGTGGTGAACTATGACTGACGTGCTGGGAATGAAAACTCTGCTGTAGGGAGAATTATAGAATCACCTGGTTGGAAGAGACCCACCGGATCATCGAGTCCAACCATTCCCACCAATCTCTAAACCATGCCCCTCAGTACCTCATCCACCCATCCCTTAAACCCCTCCAGGGAAGACGAGTCAACCACCTCCCTGGTCAGCCTGTTCCAATGCCTAATGACCCTTTCTGTGAAGAATTTTTTCCTTATGTTGAGCCTGAACCTCTCTTGGTGGAGCTTAAGGTCATTCCCTCTTGTCCTGTCAACAGGAGGGGTAGCAGGGCAGAGAAACCAAACTCTGGAAGGTGAAGAGCTACTGTCCTCCTTGATCTTGCTTCTCAGCCGTAACTCTAAATTGAGACAGATTTCTATATACTGCTGGTTTTAACTCCATCATAGTAGTGGTTAGCAACAGTGTTTGCAGTAATCTTTCCATCTCATTCATATGAAGCGCTCATACTCATATATGATAATATAAATATCTATAAAAGGCCTCTATGTACCTACATATCTAACTTAGATATGTGGGTATAAAAAAGTAACAGGGCAATTGACATCCAGAGAGAAGCCTAAGTGATGAACTGAAAGTTAAGATCATATTGTTCATGCCGACCTCTAGGTGTTTGGTCCCCATAACGTGAGGAAGGTTTAGACTGAGTTTCTCTCTACACATGGTAAAACCTACAGCGTGTGGTAAATGTAACCAAACCAACACTTGAGACTGACTGCCCCGAAAACCTCTCTTGTGAACAAACTGTAACTTGGGCAAATTTAAGGTAGAGAGTTTCTTTCCTCCTCCATGTGGATGTGACCCTGGGAGCATAAATGCTCCTTTAGAGAAAGCAGAGGGTGTTTAGGATGGAGGTTAAGCATATGTGGAAAATTTCCTTACAGCTGTGATGATGTTTTGAGAGGAGGGAAGATGTTCCCTTATCCATCTGAGGCAAAGGCTCATATTTGTAATGGGAAACTGCAGTAGTGCCTGCTATTCCTTTGTGATGTACCCTGTTGTTAGCTCTTTTAAAGTGAAATAAAATTAAACAATTAAGGTGCTATTGTCTTGCTTGGTGACCAGTACAATAACAATACAGCTTTTTCTTTAAATCTTGAAGCTCTGTCAAGCTTCAAATTATGTTCTATTACTAATTTTGCATATCTGGCTTTTGAAAAGTTAGGCTTATCTACGTGTGAATGTATCTTCCTTATGCACTAGCTTTTGTAGTGGTATTGAGCATGTTGGGGATTCTGCAAAGCCCCCAGTCCCCACACTCGACATATCTGCAGTGTCTCTTAACACAACTTGCAGCTCAGCCTGGTAACTTCAGTTCCTGAGGGAGAGGAGTCAGTTTGTAAGTGGCAGTAGTGGATTTCTAGATGCCACGTCTTTCATCCTTAAACCTGAAATACAATATGGATTTGTAAATTGGAGTGAATTATGTGAATTTAGGCAATTGGAGGTAAAAGGGGAAAATATATTTGTAAAATATACGTTATCTACACTATCGTTATGATCTTTAGAAAAGAACTATCAGTGAGAACACTATTGCTTAGCAATGAGATCCTAATTTTCCTTTCTGTCATCAGCCTGCGATCTTTTCAGGTTTCCTGACTTTGATTTCGGGTTTCTTGGCAACTGATTTTCCTACACGAACCAACTTCATGCCACTGAGCTTGTCAGCTTTAAGGTCTTTTTTTTTTTTCCGTCACTGTTTTTACCTAGGCTCCTCCACAATGCCTTCTTAAGACAGAAAGTTAACAGTGGCTGGCTTTTTGTTATTTCTTCTTCTGAAGTATATACACTTCAGCAGTGTTTAGGAGCATGTTGTTCCTCTGACAATGATTCAGCAAAGGCAGCAGAAAAGGAAATTTTCACGTAGGATCTCATAGCCCTCCTGTGTTTGTAGACCTTGACTGAAGGTGAAGTATCTTCCAAAGCAGCGATTAAGATAGAACTCAGTCTTCTTGAAGGAAGGAAAGTACAATTTATGACTGCTTCCTCAGTGCAGGACCATTCCTTAAGACTGAGGTCCATCAGCTAATCATTTGAACTAGACAAACAAAGAGCAATTTTGACTGTATTCATGCAAGAGGTAAAGGGGACATCTGGGATGACAAATCAAGGGCCCACTTCATTACGGACAAGTGTGTCCTTGGAATTAGATGGCATACTAACGTGGTTCATACATTTAAAAAAATAAAACTGGATTACAGCTGCACCAAGCAATAATTAATCATCTATGGGAGGCAGTGCTTGGTATTAAAAATAAACATAGCAATCTAATCAGATAGGAAAGGGGATATTTAAAATCAACTTCTCAATGAAGTTCCAGCAGAAGAAAGTTTTGCTTCATGAGAGAGAGGGACTCGATGGCTGGACTCGATGATCTGGTGGGTCTTTGCTGACCTGGTTATTCTATGATTCTATGATTGTCATGACAGGCTGGATTTGTATCTAAATTTGGCCTTCATGGCAATGTGAATGTCCATCGATTAGCCACTCATAATAATTGGTTAAATTACTTACTGTATTAACTTTATAGACAAGACATTAAAACTGACAGCGGGGCACACAGTCTGATTGCAGCTGTCTTGTGTTTGAACAAGCTGCCGAGTAAAATTTCCAGTGCCAGTGCCTGAATGGGAACAACAATGGATACCAAGCACTGTGATTGCTCCTGAAATTGAGACAGTCCTGCTGTCAAAATTGAATTGCAGCAGTAACACAGAAATCAAGGTGTTAAATGGCATGAAAATGCCTAAAACCGAAACACTAAATAGCGAAACACTGAGAAATTTGATTAACAATCCTGCTTTAACTCTTAATTTTCAGCTGTGCTTGGGTTTTTTGTTTTTTTTGTTTTGGTTTTTTGGGGTTTTTTGTTTTGGTTATTTTTGCAAACATTTAATATATTCTCGTCTTTTCCTAAGAAGATCCAAATGTAGACAGGAGTAATAAACCTGCCTTGAAGCATAGAAAGGTTTGGGTTGGAAGGGAACTTAAAGATCATCCAGTTCCACCCCTGCCATGGGCAGGGACACCTCCCACTGGATCAGGGGCTCCAAGTCCCATCCAACCTGGCCTTNGGCTGGGTTGGGTTTTTTGGAGATTGTGAGGAGGTTTTGGGGTTTTTTAAAATATAGTTCATATTTAATCGCTCTTAAAAGTAAACAAACAAACAAACAAATGTACCTGGTTTTGATATTTTGGAAGAGAGGGGGAAGAAAAGGGATTTATGTATACCAGTGGGGGAGAAGAAAATTAAAAAAAAAAAAAGAAAAGCAATGAGAGTCTTTTCCTTTGTTACTGTGAGTGGGATTACAGGTTCACAGAGTGCAGCTTGCAAGCACAAGAGAATACATGAACTTCTTGCTTAATTTCAGAAGCAAAATCACATGAGAAATTTTATTCTTTGATCAAAACATGGCTTTTATTCAGCAACTTCACATCTAATTGTTGTTTCCAAAAAGCCACCTTTGACCTTCCTGAAAGCTGTGCTGCCACAGAGTCCATTTCATTGCAGGGAACATCCACAGGCTTGAGATAAAAAGCACCAGATGAGGTTTTCNCTGGTTAATATTAGTGCAACAATCTTTCTCCAATAATTTAATATAAAATTAATTTAAGGATGTAAATTAATAAAATATAGTTATATAAAATATATTAAAAATTAATACTAGTTCTTTGTTGTTTGGGCTGGGTTGGGTTTTTTGGAGATTGTGAGGAGGTTTTGGGTTTTTTTAAAATATAGTTCATATTNGGCTTGAGATAAAAAGCACCAGATGAGGTTTTCTAGGTAGCTACTCTTTGTCAAGTTGGCATTACCCTTGCCAGTATATCTTGTTTGTGTGTTTGATGTGTACTTTATCAGTTTGGGGACATAAGATAATGATTAGCCTGTTTCATTCTGTTCTGTCAAAGTGTGGAACTTCTTGTACTCACTCAATTCTACTACAGAACAGAATTTCATACCAACCACAAAAGTGACAGCAGTAAAACAATGCGAGCTGCACCACAGTGTCCTTAGGAGCTTGATTATCTGAAATGAGATTTCTTATGAAGAAGCAGCAGTTTGTGGATGAGCAATGAAGTTTTAAAAATCCTTCAGATCTTTAGAACTCTCTGTCTGTATACTTGGGACTGTTGTCTTTAGCCATATCTGGATACATCAAAGCATCTCCTTGGTCTTACTGATTCTGGAGAAATTCCATTTATTTCATAAAATGCATCTAGGTGTTGTTTTCAGTTGCTACATCATCTTTCACTTAAAGCTCTGCTGTCCCGGCAGCACAGAGCAAACTGAACTTTATAAATGCTTGCAATCTCTCTTTGGCAATTGCTGCCCTGTTACTGTTATGTTAAACCCTCTCCAGAAAAGACGCTACCACCCCTGTTGGATTTGTATACTGAACATATCCAGTATGACTTATTCAAGACACTGCCAGATTCATTTGGTTTTCATGAGACTTAGTAACAAAAATTAAAAGCCTAAATACTTGTTTAAGTTAATATTCCATCTCTCTGGAAGAGTGATGCTATTATTGTCTATCTCAGTGAGCAAGGCCTTGAGATGAAGGAATCCCATCCAAGAGGTCACCTAGTAATTTGTCATTGTCGTGTGTGTGTGTCCCCCGTTTGACTGCAAATCCACAAAAAACTACGGTTGCTAGAAGTGTTGATGTGTTCTTAATTAGAAATTAGCCAGCCATGTTAACAATACATAGTATTTCCCAAGGAGGTCAACCTAGAGGATGACGCTGTTACAACCTGACAGGCAGGCTGATTCATGCTTATTTAAGTATATGATTTTATATATTTAACCTTTTCTCTCATCATGCCCAAGTAGTTTTAAGGCGTAGTAGTTTGGGTTTTTTTTAATTATTGTCACACCAACCTTTTTTAATAACCCAGTTTGGCTATTTTGAAACCTCATAGTCACAGTGGTGGTGCTGTTTGTATAAGTGTTGTGTATATCTAATTATTACACTGCAAAAAGAGATTTTCTTATTTGTCATTAATGCACTAGAGAAAATAATTTATATTCATCAGGCGATGTGATACAAGTAGACCCACATGTTTAGGTTGGTTGCCTGTGTTTGGTCAATATATGATAATGTATTGCTCTGAAAAGTCTGAATTAGTTCAAGCTCATAATAATTAAATAAAATATTACGAGTATTACAAAATAGAGATATCTCTTTCTTTAATATGTTTCTTGAAAACTCTGTAGATTAAAACGGGATAGAGAATGCAATCAGGCAGCAGAAGTGGGCACAGCCAAAATTAAGCAGTTTTCCTAGGGTGGAAAATTACCTAATTATTTAGTTATGTTTCCTTTATAGGAGTACCACTTTTCTACCTTTAGCTATATTTTCCCTTATAGCAATGTGAACATTGCGATAATGATGTAACCAAAGGAAAAAAAGTGTTTGTGTCAGCCAGACTGGGTTCAACTTTGGAGGTAGGAGAGCCAGGGGAATGTCAGTGCCTGGTTTGGTTCTGCAGATGTTAAGCTGCAGAAGATCTAAGCTTGTGATACATTTTTGACCTCACTATTTATACCCTGGATGATCCTGGACTCTTACTGTGTCTCTGAAAAGCATGAATGGATCATCTAGATGGGTCCCATGATACAGGTGAATCCCAAACCATGCTGTGAAATATAGTCCTAGCAGATTCCTGTAGTATAGATCAAGTAACTACCCCTGATGCTGTTGAAAATGGGGAATGGACAGTTTTGGGAAGCTATCATCAATATTTTAAGACCTTTTAGCTAGGACACAATGAAATACCAAGTTCAGACCAATTAATGAGTTTGCTAATAGTGTATAAATGTGTTGAATGTGCATGTGTCATGCAGAAAACTTCTGCAAGCACTTGAGAAATGTCACTGGCTTTCACAGCATTGGACCCTCATATAACAAATAATATTTACAAAGCAATGAGGTGTTAAACCTGTGTGCTGCATGGAATTTTAACTAGTAAGGAAGTTTGGAAATTTTTTTTTTCTCCTCTTTATGCCTTTAAAAAAGGTTAGAAATCAAGAAAGGACAAAAGAGGGAAATACTTTCATTCAAGGAATTGATGCTCTTAGTTTCTTTACATTCTGATATTTTCAGAAAGAAACTTGCTTCAAAGTATCAGACAACGGAGGAATCGATTTGGGCTTGTAGGTGAGCTCAGGAGGAGGAATGTGTGCACTGTGGTCAATATGTTAGCCTTAATGGGAAATTGAGTATTCCAAAGCTCCGACCTTTAATGAGCAGTTTAGACTTCACTATGGCCAAAAGTAATGTTCTCTAATTCTTGCAAATAAATATTTTACTGTTCCTCTTTTCTAATGTTAGTGCTCAATAATTGAGGCAAAGTGTTGGTGTTTAATCATTGCAATTAATTTTAATTGTAAATGTACATTTCCAGAGGAAAAATTATCCAGAGCATGTTTGCGTTTTTTTCAAATGTGAGCAGTAAATCCTGATTCTGCCTGAAGCATTAAAAGCAAACAACAACAGAGATCCCATAATTGTTGATTTAGTCTACATTAAAGTTGAATAAACTCTTAATGGGTAAAAAATAAACTAAAGTGAGTGCCTCATTAATCTTACTTTAAGTAACTGAAAGTAACCCTAACAGTGTGCTGAGTTTCGGCCGAGGTGATGGTGAGTTTTTTGTTGGTGAGGGCATTGTGAGAAATGTGGTGGGATGTTGCCTGAAAAGTGAAAGGATTTTCATACAGCAATGCTAATTCACACAGGACAGCAAGGTGGCTTATTAAGAGTGGTTCGAGTGGCCTAATTAGTGTTCTGTACTTGTTCCTAGTTTTGCATTCTGGTTTGCAGTTGTGACCAGCAGGCGAGGGAGGGGATTCTGCCACTCTGCTCTGCTCTGGTGAGACCCCACCTGGAGCCCTGCATTCAGTTCTGAAATCCTCAGCACGGGAAGGACATGAAGCTGTTGGAATGGGTCTAGAGGAGGCCATGGAGATGATCTGAGGGCTCGAGAAACTACCATCCAAGGACAGGCTGAGAGAGTTGGGGTTGTTCATCCTGGAAAAGGGAAGGCTGTGGGGAGACCTTAGAGCAGCTTCCAGTAGTGAAAGGGGCTCCAGGAAAGCTGGGGAGGGACTTCTTACAAGGACCTGGAGTGATAGGATGATGGGGAATGGCTTTGAATTGGAAATGGGAAGATTTGGATTAGACATTATGAAGAATTTCTCCACAATGATGGAGGGGAGACCCTGGCCCAGGTTGCCCAGAGCAGTGATGGCTGCCCCATCCCTGGTGGTGTTCCAAAAACACCAGAAAATGAATGAAATTAATTGAAAGAAGCCAAGACGTTTTCATACATTTCTTTTCTGCAAGCAGATCCTTTTGTTGAGCTGTTTGCAAGCCAAAGTAGAGACACAGCAGTTTTGCTCCGTCTAGTAAGAGTTTGTACAGCTTCACCAGTTGGGACCTGTCAGGATGCCAATGGTTGAAGCTTTTATCTGTAATATTCACTAGGAAAAATATGCTGCCATTGAATTGGGATGGGATGAACAAAAGATCTCCAGCCTTGTAGAAAAGAACTGGACTATGTCTCAAGAGGCTGAGTAGGAAATTCTTGGTGCTGTGTCTTACAGGGGGCTGCAAATGCAAATTGAAGGATGAAGGGGGAGGATTAATTCCTGCACTTGAAAATCTAGAACTGTGTATGTGGGTAGTTGTGTTAAAGCGTTTCTCGGCAGTTCTTAAGAAAAATACATCATTAATTTTTCAGTTTGCTTTTGAGGATACTAATGAACTTACTGTAAGGCTTAATGAAAAACACAGTATGCAATAACATTCTTTTTATTTCTGTTCTAGCATATACATATTCATGATGTTTGTGGTCATTCTTAGAAGCTCTAAGTGTGATTTTTTTGTTGGAAAATGCTCAGAAATTGTGCTCTTGAATTTGAAATGGGTTTGAATAAAATTTAGAGTGTCACAGGACAAGCCTGATCTTATTTGCTAAGGAAATCAGTAGAGTTTCTGTAACTTTTTTCACTGCCTGTCTATGGGCAGAACTTTTGCTGGCCCGCTTCTGCTTGGCTTGGTCACAGATAATTCAACTGAATTTCCTGAAACTTTTCCAACGTTCATTGTTTTAGTACCAGAAGAAGCATCAGGCATTAAAAAAAATAACCCAACCAAATAAAAAACCCCAGGAAAACAAAGAGCTGAAAAAGAAGCTGAAATGTACTTTTTTTTTTTAATTGCTCAAGAAACTGTTGGTTTCAGTTTCTGAAATACAGCTAGCGCTGTGCAATCTGAAAATCTGGTGCATTGTTAACCCAACCTTGCCGAATGCACTTTCTTGCCAAAAGACGCTATCAGCAAAGGTGTTAACTAGTCAGTTGAAATGAGATAACTTGGTACTTACCATGATCTGTTTGTTTTCAAAATTTTACAGTGTTAAAGAAAATTGTTTTCATTCTTAGTTTGCAAATTAAAGACTTAATTTGGTGAAAGTTGCATGCTTTCATAAGAAGTAGAGATAAATCTTACAATGTGCATGCAACTAAAAGAACGTGTTTGAGCTACTGCTCATGGAAATGGCTTATTCCATTTAAATATCTGTGTAATCCAACAGAACTCCAAAAACTGCTAAATAATCCAGAAGGAATAGATGGGCAAGTTTGCATATGGCACTTTTGGTTTGTAGCATTGAATGTGACTTAAGACTAGCAAATAATTTTTCATGAAAAAACTATTGAATTTTTATGGAATTTGTCTCAGTTTTCCAGAGCCAAATTTGATTGCTCCTATTGATTTGGAGAGCTCAGACTGGGAAGCTTTGAAGTACTTTGGCCCATCAAGTGTGATAATTCATTGGCAGAGGAAAGGTACTTGGTACAGCAGAAAAAAGCTAAAGAAGGAAAAATGGGATGTAAATTAAAGGCAAGGTGTAATATTACTTTGTTCTACATAACCTGAGCTTTTTTCCTCTGACAACCAGCCCTTTATACCTGTGTCCCGTACACACCTGATTCAGTAAACACTTAAGAAAATCCAAAGCCATTTTAATTAATCTGCGTTCTTTGCATGATGGTGGCAAGCATTCTGCCACTTGTCAAATCACACTGCAGTCGTTGGCCATGGAACTGTGGTCAAGAAGTATGCCTGAAGGAAACATTATCATTTCTTTTGGGCAATGATACCAGTTCATAAGCTGTGGAGGTTTGAACCCGAGCTTTGAATTGCAGTTGCAATAGTAGCTACTACTGACTCTATGGTGAACCATACTGTGCAGTGAAACAGATGCCTTCGGGCTTTATCTGCTCATCATCACTGGCAGAGCAACAACAAGCTTTCGTGGCTAACATAATGCCAAAAAAAATTATGGCCACTGAGATAGGAATTCATTGTCCAAATTCCTGTGTCTCTCAACTTCTCCAGAAAAGGGCAGAAGCTGAAGTGAATTATCAACTCAAGTCACCCTCTGATTCTATGAAAGGATACTGGATGCCCAGACCCAGCCCTTGGACTGCAAAATTTTCAATCAATATTCACCCAATCTGTAGCTTTCAAGCTGAATAGAATAAGAGGCTGCACTTCTGTTTGATTCCTATAATCTTTTTCAGCAGAGTTCTGTATGCCCTGACCCATTCTTAAACTTCTCCAACATTCACAAAAAATTCTCCTCAGTCTTCTCTTTTGTCCTTGCATAGCAGCCCCTGTGGCTTTCCGACGTGTCCTTGCAGGATTTTACTTCCTTTTTAACTTCCTCCTGCAGCAGAAATTCTCTCCACCTCACCCTTTCCATCATCTTGCAGCAGTGTTTTTTCCTCCCCAGTGTCCTAGAAGAAATGTCTTTAGCGGCGTGCAAAGCCTTTTTATTTTCTTATGAGCCTTCCAAATCTTTCACCTTTCTTTTGACCTAATCTCTTGTCAACTGCACCTCTTCTCCTTTGGCTGTTATAGAACCTTTACTATCATTCATTTTGAAAGAATAAGTAAGTTCATGGGGATACAAACCTGTTTGAACTGCAAGAAACCTGCCTCCACTTACATAAAACCTTGTTAGTATGCCGGTGTGAAAACACATTCGGCTTGGTTGTTTGCTCAATGTCTTCAACGGGGATGAAACAATGAGCAATAAGAGAGATGTAGCAATAGAATGGAGAAATTTGTGTATTTATTTGGATATTTTCCTGTGTGCAATGGACATGAGAAAAGGTTTCTTCCACATTCAGACTTAATACATGAGGGAAAGTTTCAGAAGCGCTAGTGAGTCCTTGTGAAATACAGTCAGGAGTAAAACACTTCCAGGAATATATTACGTGTTTCTTAATATTCTAGTACTATTGACAAGAAGGACATTGAAGGGCTGAAGCAAATGTGGGGAAGGGCAATGTAGTTGGGGAAGCACATGGGGCACAGGGGTTATGAAGAGCGGCTGAGGGACCTGCGGCTCTTTAGTCTGGTGTAGGCTGAGGGGAGACCCCATCACTCTCTGCAGCTCCCTGAAAGGAGGTTGTGGATGCTAGGCTCTTCTCAAAAGTAACAGGTTAAAGGATGAGAAGAAATGGAAGTTGCACTTCATGAGGTTTGCACTGGATATCAGGAAATGTTCCTGCACTGAAAGGGGAGTTGTCAAGCGCTGGAAGAGACTGCCCAGGGAAGTGGTAGAGCCACCATCCCTGAAGGGATTTAGATGTGTGGATGTGGTTCTTAGGGATATGGTTTAGTGGTGGACTAGGCAGTGCTAGGTTAACTGTTGGACTCAATAGTCTTAAAGGTCTTTTCCAACCTAAACAATTCTGAAATTCTGAGACACACACACACACACACACACACACGTGTGTGTATATATATATTGTTCTCAGAAAAAGTCTGCCTTCATTCAAAACTCTTCATCAGGCCTGTATATAAGACCAGCTCTAGGCACAGCTCTTTAGGGAGGCTCTCAGGGGCTTCTAAGGCAGGATAAGGTATGTGCTGAAGTGTCTGCTTTGCTTCCAACCAGCTCCAAGTACTGGCAGCATGGCTGTGTGGTGGAAGACTCTGTAAACCCTGTAACACTCCATAGTTCTATCTGGGTAGGAGACCTCAAAAAGCTGAAAACAATGGTTGAGTAAAGAATGTTTGGAATGTGTGGTCATGAGCAGAGAGACATCAAGAGTATGTCTAAGCTGTAGACAAAATGATATTTCATAAATCAAGGATGCATAAATCAAGGATGTGTTTGAAGGATGTGTTTATGGTATTTAAACTGGGTAAGAGGAACATGGATTTGAACTGCCACATAAAGGTCTAAATTCCCCAGCACCACAGTGAATAAAAACAAGTGAAGTCTCAAGGGAGCAAGAGAATTCATCTGTTTGTCAAAGGTGGATTGACACCATCCCAGGTTCATACATGTTGTGAGGACCTTGAGGTGTTCTATAGTGGACAAGATCATATAATAGCTTTTCTTCAAGTAAACTGCAGCCATGCTTGAGTCAAAGAGCTGTCATCTTAAACAGATTATCTTCAGGACAAGTCAGCTGAGCAGTGGCTGATCCTCACCAGAAATTCTATTATATACATCATCGTTTGTTCAGGCAAACGCATGAAATCTCTGGTCAGAATGAGCTCCAAAGTCAACTACCTCATTGCATTCCAAGTGTGTGTATGGAAAGATTCCAGTGACTGCCCCTGCTAATCTGGTGCTGTTGCAGTACAGGCTCAAACACTTTCTCAGATCATGAGGTCTAGTAGTGTTTTCAGCATTGTTTCCCTTCCTTGAATCTGCCTGTATGGCTGTGAGCAGCACGAATCCTTTGAGAGATGGTTGCATGGAACAGAACTTGCAGCAGCTTGGCAGATTGCAAGTTTTCAGTTTTAGGATATTTCTGATCTCTAGACACATTATCAAAGCAGTTAAAAGCATTATGGTTTTGATTCTAATTACATAGAAATTGTACCTGGTAGTTAGGCACCACATGAAGCTTTTCTCATGGGAGTTTATAGTGACAGCACATCAGAACTGGGGAAGCAGGGGTGAGTAGTACTGCTTTTTGGAGTTAAGGGTTGATAAGATAAGGGGCTCTGTATTAGGAAGTGCAGGGACAGGAGAGGGTGATGGCTTGAAGCTGCAAGAGGGGAGATTGAGATGAGATTTTAGGAAGAAATGTTTTGCTGTGAGGGTGGGAAGGCCCTGGTCCAGGTTGCCCAGAGCAGTGGTGGCTGCCCCATCCCTGGAGGGGTTCAAGGCCAGGTTGGATGGGGTTCGTAGCCTCTGATCCAATGGGAGGTGTCCCTTCCCATGGCAGGTGGTGGAACTGGATGGGCTTTAAGGTCCCTTCCAACCCAAACCTTTCTATGATTACTTGTGTGCTATCCCATCCGAGTGGTTCCATTGTACACTGCAAATATGCTACCCTTCATGCCTTTTCTGAGAAAGAACTGCTGTTTTAGAAAAATAAGAAAATGAAGCAAAAGAGGTAGAGTTAAAGAATGAAGAATTAAACACCTAAATCCTCCATAGCTGTAAAAGTATCACACTTAACTTGTTACAGGTATAATATTTCTTGCATTTACAGCTGTTTAAAAAATAATGATGCCTTGTTCAGGAACTAGATTTGGGTTTTTTTAGCACAAACAACTGATTGTTTTTATTGTCACTGTTGTTCATTATTACTAGTACTAATATTAAATATTAAAAGTGTTGCAAGTTTAATGTGCAGATCCTGAAGACTTTTGCCCTGTACTGTTGGCTTCTGTTATTCATCAGTCAGTAGTGGTGATGTGCAGCCAGCCACTCATGTGCAGGTCCCCCTGACATTCACTCAGGTGAAGTTGACTCCTTTTCTCTGACTAACAGGCAAAATGCTGTAATCATAGGAAGGAACTATTTTGTTCCTGGTTTTATTTGAAAATTTGCAAGTGGGGAATAGTGGGAGCAAAGTTAAGCTGCATCTCCATTTAAAATCTAGGTTTGAATTTTTACTGTTATTGCTGTTTTAAAAATAGTAAATGAATTATTCCAATAAGAATAAGCTTTGGCCTTATGATGATGACATTAGAATAGAATAGATGTAACTGGAAGTTAAATAAATGAAGCTAGAAGGAAGTTAAAGCTATTGCTACCTAAAGACCAAGGTATGATATTTCATGGCAGATTGGTTGTCACAATATATATTCATATGTTTAATCAATACCAGGGTTAATGGAGTAAATATGCTTTATTCGTACTAAATAAGACTGTGTTGTATCTGTAAACAGGTTCATTGTGTTTTTTAATGGCACTATAGACATATCACCAGTCAATGCATAAGAAATTAAATGAAGTGAGAGTGGAATTTTTCTTACGCTCACCTTTGCTCCATATCTAGTGGTAGAGCTCTACTTTGTCCATCTATGAGATCCCAGCAATGTTGACTGGCTCAGCTGAAATCCCATTTATAAGGGGAATGAGTTGTTAGCTGCCCATCATCGTGCTCATTGACTGCATTGCAATAATGCAGCAGAACCCATGAGGGGAAGCACGTGCTGTGCTCTTCGCCTTTGGCCAAAGCCACGTTACACATTAAAGTTTCCTAAGTGAGGCACTGATCATTCAGTGGGCTTTATGTCTGGAAAACCAGGATGTTGATATCACAAGTTCAGCAATATCAGTTAATTGCAGGGTCGGGAAGGAAGAAAAAAAGAGATGGAGGCAGCAGTGATGAGGAAAAGGATTGATTTTAAAAGGCCTACTGCATAAATTATTGGAAATTGGTGTGAGTTCTGATTAGGATGCACTATGAATAAGGAGTTTGCATTATCTTTACTGGGACTCACATCTTTGACATTTCAATATGAGGTGCATGAGTAAAATAGTAACTACTCTCATTTCCCCCTCTCCACTAAAACCTGGCTAGGTAAACTGGAGTAGAAGCCATTCCCTAGTTCCTGTTTGGGAACAGTATCCCAGATCTTCCATTTCTTAAGTAGAAGTCTTTCTTAGTCACGATAGATCATCTGTCCTCTTCCCTCTAATTGAAGCAGAACTGAAAGCAAAAGCCATTCTGAAGAGTATTGAAGTCTCAGAGGTGGTTTGCTATCTTGTTCCAATAAGCTCTTATGCCAGTGGAATAAAACACAGTAGAATTTTGTTTGCAGAAAACTGCCCTAGAAAAATGCCCGCCCGAAAGACTCTGGCAACTTCCACAGTAATCATACAATCATGGAAAGTTTTGTGTCGGAGGGGACCTCAAAGCCCATCGAATTCCACCCCATCATGGGCAGGGACACCTCCCACTGGATCAGGTTGCTCCAAGCCTCATCCAACCTGGCCTTGAACCCCTCCAGGGTTGGGGCAGCCACAGCTTCCCTGGGCAACCTGGGCCAGGGCCTCCCCACTCTTATTGTGAAGAAATTCCTCCTTATGTCTAGTCTAAATCTGCTTTTCTCCAGTTTATCCCCATTGCCCCTATTCCTGTCACCACAAGCCTTTATAAACAGTCCCTCCCCAGCTTTCCTGTAGCCCTTTCAGATACTGGAAGGTCACTAGGAGGTCTCCTGGAAGCCTTGTAGCCTATTATCCAGTCTCCTGTAGAACTAAGAAAGAAAAACTCTTAAATCTGATCTTAGCTGTTGCTACTTCCCCTGAGGAAGTTGAACTTTGTTTCACTGTGGTCTCTTCTCATCCTGCCAGCCTGGAAGTTCCTAATTTGTCCTTTCCAGTGCTTATTTCTACCACTCTATACAGTCTCAGAACAGACTACCCACGCCACCTGACATGAGTGGAACAGTGCTTACTGACTTGAATGGAATTGGAACCAGGAACATCTCTATCTTTTCTGTATTTAGATTCTACATTTTTACATTGTTTGCACCAACAAAATATCCTTTGTGGAATTCCCTACAACTTTGTATGTTGTGAACATCCTAAAGTTAGTTCTGCAGAACTAAATTATAATTTAAGATTTATAAAACCTTGAATTCCGTTGAGACTCTTGTTGAAATGCTCTGAAATCAGTCATTGCAACTGTTTGCAGAACTTAGAGAATACAGTAGACTGAAGTGATTAGATTAGTGGTTAATTTCTGTTAAATACACTATGGGATGAAATTTCCTGTCAAAGAAATATGCTTACATGAAGTGCCAGAGCTCATGGTGTCCCTAGCAGTTATTTCTACACTTGGTAATGATTCTAGGTTATAATGTGACACAGAAGCACCAAGGGGAGATGACTTAGATAGTAGAGGCAGCCTTGTTAAGCCAAATATGTCTTATTTTATTAACCTCCACAACAGAAAAGATGTTGGTGTAGATGCAGTTAGAAAAAAAATCCAGTACTTACAATTCCATTCTGTGTAAAAAAACCTTAGATCTCTGTCATACTTCAATCTGCTGGCTTGCCTCAAGCAGCTGAAATTCTACAGAAGCCATCCAAGTTTTAAAATCACAAAAATAGTTAAACTATAATGATGTTGTTTATGTTATTTGTGAGTATTGGTGAGTGTCTTGTTTTAGGCAGATGCCCAGTGTTTGGCTGTGCTGGACTCTGTGAATGCAGGTTTTGAGCACGTTGAGTTGTGCCATGGGATGAGGGTTTTCTTGGATGTTGCCTCTTTGTCCAGAGTTGTCTCTGGAGACAGAATTGCCCATGTTGGGCTGTGATTTCTGTGTTCAGATGTAGTTACAATTGTCATGTTATTCAACACATTCTAATCCAGTACTATTATTTAGAGGTCTATTGATAAAACAAGTTTTAGTGTTGATCTTTTGGTCCATCAGACTGGAATACATGAGAGTTCTCCTCCAACTAAATGCTGACTTTCTCCAGAAATTGATTGAAGTACACTTATTTTCTGAACTAGTTTGTCTACGTCTGCGTCCAGTTCTGGAATCGTAAACATAAGAAGAATGTGGAACTATTGGAATGGGTCCAGAGGAGGGCCACGAAGATGATCCAATGGCTGGAGCACCTCTGCTATGAGGACAGGCTGAGAGTGCTGGGGTTGTTCAATCTGGAGAAGAGAAGGCTCTGGGGAGACTTTATAGAGACCCTCTGGTACCCAAAGAGGGCTACAGGAAAGCTGGGGAGGGACTTTTTGAAAAAAGCCTGTAGTGATAAGATTAGAGAAAATAGCTTTAAATGGGAAGGGATATAAAACTTACAGTAGATCTTAGGAAGAAATTCTTCAGTGAGGCCCTAGCTCAGGTTGCCCAGAGCAGTGGTGGCTGCCCCATCCCTGGAGATGTTCAAGGCCAAGTTGGATGGGACTTTGAGCACCTTGATCCAGTTGGAGGTGTCCCTGCTCATGGAAGGGGGGAGGAACTGGATGGACTTTAAGGTCCTTTCTGACCCAAACAATTGTGTGATTTGTTTCAGTGCAAAGGTGATGGAAGCTGTAACACACACACATTCAGTATACATATGATGGCACCCTGGATATCATAGAATCATAGAATCACCAGGTTGGAAAAGACCCACTGGATCATTGAGTCAAACCATTCCTACCAATCTCTAAACCACGCCCCTCAGTACCTCACCCACACGCACCTTAAACACCTCCAGGGAAGGCAAGTCAGCTACCTCCCTGGGCAGCCCGTTCCAGTACCTAACAAACCTTTAATGAAGAATTTTTTCCTTATNGTAGTTGCAGAGAGCAAAGAGGTCTCCCCTCAGCTTCCTCTTCTCCAGGCTAAATACCCCCAGCTCTCTCAGCTGTTCCTCATAAGGCCTGTTCTCCAACCCCTTCGCCAGCTTTGTTGCTCTTCTCTGGACTCGCTCCAGAGCCTCAACATCCTTTTTGTGATGAGGGGCCGATGTTGCTGAAATCTTGTGGTTGCGGATGGAAAAGAAGCAGAACAGATTTTTAGTTTTTTAACTTCTTGGTCTCATGTTTGCAAATACTTTCAGTATTTCTGTGAAAACTTACGCGTAGGAAATAATTATGGAGTATTTCAGTTGACAATATGTGTTGTTTCAGTGGGACAAGCTTAATTTCTACAAAACAAATCCATCCAGGATCTTTCTTTAAGCAGCGTTAGTAAGAAAACATCTGTTTTGTTGTACATATGGTAGGCAGTCAAAAGGTAAATATTTGTTTAAGTGACCTAGTAATTATCTACAAAACATCTGCTAGAATTCATCTGATCTGAAATCTTTCATGCAAGTTTGTTTTAATAAAAGCTTTGCCTTTTCATGCTGTTTTTAACGTAATCCGATGTGATGTCTTGAAATTTAGTACAGCTACTGGAAAGAAAAACTGTTTCAAACAAAACGGGTTATGAAAATGTTTTTAAAGGATTTAATTTGTAATCGTTACAAAGACTTAGCTGAAATGCTTCATGCTGTGATTGATCATTTAAATATTGTGATATCAAAGGCAGCTGAGTGACGTACTGAGAGAACAAATTTATCAGCTATTGCCTAATATTATGCTATAGTCTAGTCTGAGGGTGGGTGAAACTCTATGCTGAATCAAAGCCAAGGGGAGACTAAATAAAGTCTGAAGTCTCGCCTTTTTACTGGTCTAAACTCTAACAATACTGACCATCCACGGTGGAGTTGCAAAGCTTTTATAATTTTTTAACAGTGCAACTTCACTGAGACAATGCAGAGCACATGTATTGAAGAATGTCTCTGCCTTGTTTGTTAGATGGGGCATGATCTTTGGATGCCATGAATTTTGTTCTTAACTGGAACTGGTGCCTACTAAATGCCAGAAATCTTTCCTCCTTATTTGTTTTCTGGACTACTTGGATTGCTCCCAGTAAACTTCACTACTGGCACTAAAGGAACTGAGGTACAATGCTGGATTCTTTTGATGTGAGTCAATAGTTTCTGCATCAAAAGAGGAATCCGATTGTTATTTTCTTTTTAAGAAAAATATTTGTGTCTGAGGTTAGGTTAATTATTTTTTTGACGTTAACTCCTATCACTAATATTTTCACTTAACGTCAGAGGTATCATTTTCTGTCTGGCTAATCCAATTGTGTTGAGTGGTTTTGTGTTTAAAAATTTTCTCTCTCCCCCACCAATGATACTGGGGTGGCCTCAGCAAGATGGATCCAAAATTGCCTGCTTAACTAACAACAGGAAAAATCACCCATGCAACTAAACATAGTATCAGGACTCCATGTTATTAATGGTTCTTTTGCTTGTTTGGTAGGTGTTTTGTTTCCTTAGTTTCAATTTAATTCTCATTCTTTCATAGCATGATTCAGCCAATTCCTAAAACCACAGCATGTGAAAACAAAGTCAGTAAATGTGGACACTGAAATCCCCAAACTCACAGGCCAATTTACTACTATTTCCAGATATGCGTGGCACTGTTGGTTCATATGTGTGTTTTTCTGTCAGATAAAATGCTCTCCTGGCTTTCTGAAAGCTCTGACAGGCTATACTAGCAATGTTCTCACCAGTATTCTACCCAACAAGTTCTTCAGAAGTCAACCACTGTGCTTCCATTCTCTCTATGCAGTCATATTCCCACTGAATGAAAGGGTGTAGTCACTTGTGAGGATGTTAACCACAGTTGAGTCTGATGGAGGGTTCTGATGATGTCCACGGATTAACGTAGAAAAGTGGGAAGTCTCAAGAGGCTCTTACTGTGTTGATCTTCAGTGAAGCTCATCACACGCTGCGCATTGTCTGAGGGTTTATTGAGCACTGCAACTGTGAAAATAGAAATCAAGAAATCACAAAGGAAGCTCATTAAAAAAGTTTTGATTTTGAAAAGAAAACAATGAAGAACAGCAATTAGCATTAATAATTAAGGAGGAAAGGTATTTGACAAGATTACCTTATGTTTAAAGAGTCTGTTTTGAAATAATTAAAATACTGATGCAGATTGAATTTTCTTAAAGCTTTAATCTTCTTGTTAATTCCCTTTCATTAGAAAGCCACTAGTCAAAAGTTCCTTTCAAAGCCCAGCTAGACAGATGTTTAAAATTTGCCTTTATTACGTGTTTACTTCTCTCTTGGGTGGATTTTCCAGTGAGCAGACTTAAAGAATTCCCAAATAGAGATGGAAGAATCCCCAGTAGAGATGTGCAGCTTTAGGTCAAGTTCAAAATTCAAGGACAGCTGATGTCAGGATCCCATCAGCCTCCAAATAGGGTGGGACCTTCAGTTAGCAGAAAAATGTGGGAGCAGGAAGGAAGTGTGGGAGAACTGCTTTGTGGACACAGAGCTTGGCACTTTCATGATGATCTCAGGACAAAAATAGTTCCAAGAGGGCCTGCACCTTGCTTGGAAGAACTGCTGATGTTGACCTATAGGTAGTAAGTGTTATTCATACTAAGAGCAGAGGCCGAAGGATAAAGTTAATGGTGTAATTTGTAGGGCAAATTCTTTGTACATTGTAAAAGCATAAAGAAAAGCAATTTCTTTCATGCTGAATTAGTAATGTAGAAAAATATTATAAATCAGGAAGGAATGTTAAGAATTAAAATGGATGAAAGTTTGCCAGAGGAAAAATGTTTCTTCCTGAACACCAAACCAGAATTTTAATTCCTTGATTTTTCCCTAAAATGACAATTACAGTATTTACAATGAAAAAATACAGGGGGAAAAAACCCTACAAGCTGTGAGTTGGTAATTACTTACTTGCTGAAAACATGCACTCTGCATTTTTTAAATTCCCTAATTAAATCGTAATTAGCATGTGCACTAGAGTGTTAATTCTTGGTTTTATTCCTCTAGGGCATCCCTGCACCTTACAGAACATAAGCTTACTCAGATACGTAAAAGATAGTTATCTGCAAATAGGACTACCGCATGGTATATGCATCACATCCCTGATTGCTCTGTGCCTGCTCAGCTATTAGCCAGAAAAGTGATGGCATTTGTTTTGTTTCTGGATTTGTATGAATGCGTTTGGCTTTATCAACAGGGGTTCACAGCAGCTCAGAAATCGGTCAGCCTATTGCCAGACAATAACAACACTGGAGCAATTTTTGACTGCCAAATGCAAGTTTAACTGCTTTTGTGTTTGAAAATGTTTCCTAAAGCCCTGAAATATCTGTTGATAGACTGCAACGGAGGAAAAAAGAGTGCCAGTTTTAAACAGGAGATCAGTTTTCTCATACAGAACTTTGGGTTATTTCTGTTCTCACCCGAGTTTCTCACCTTTCACACTACTTGAACTTTACAATGACTGCTTGTGGTTTGTTCATATTTACAAAAGCACTAAGTCTCTTAGTAAACAAAAGGTATTGAACATCCATACTGAAACAAAACAGGTAAAACCCCAAACACTGAAAATAAACTAGCACTGTGATTTCTTGGCAGCCACGAATGAATCAGCCAGTGGAGTTGTATTAGGGAACCAGATGGGTTTACTGTATAAGGTATGTTCTAAGCATCCTCTCCATAGGGCTGAAAATCTCACTCCTGAGGCTGTGGCTAATCCAGCTCATTAGTGTTTCGGAAAAGACAGTATTTGGATTGAGTGGTAGATAATTTGTACAGGAATCATTTGTACCGCACAATCGCTAGATATCTCTCCTTGTTGATTGAAACAGGTGTAAACGGTCATCTGTGCCCATGAAGTGATTGTTTTTATCTCTGAGGCTGGCACTTTGATTGTATTCAGATTTTAGAGTCATTTGATAAAGTGACTGAGAATGGGTAGGTTTCTTCCATTCATTTTTCCGTCCTTTCCTGCAGCAGGGATGTTGTCACCATATGTGATGATTTACAGTTCATTAAGTTCTTATCCTCAGTGTCAGAGGGGCTTATCTTTTCCATCTGAAGGAGGGGGTTTGGAAGTGTTTTGAAAAAAAAAAGTCAAGTTCTTCATTTTAATTGGTCTTTGAATACAAAGTTTGAACCCTGATGAACAACCTAAGCTCAGCTGCCCTTGCCATGAGGTAACTTGACCTGTAATAGCAAATCATCATTGGAGGAAAAAAGTTTTCTCTAGATAAAGGAAAATCAATAAAAATATGCAACATGTAAGTGTTTGCACCTCCGAGGATTTTGAATCGACTCTATCTTATTGTGTGCATTTTAGCAACTTTCATTCAAAATTGCTAAGGTTAATTTTCTTTAGATTTTTCTTGGTCTGTAGTTGCTCAGCTCTAACAAGATAATCCAGTAACTATAGGAATTTAAGGCTAAGAAGTCTGTAAGAAATCATCTTATGCATCCCTTTGCACAAAATAGCCATTTGTCTAACACGTTTATAACACCAACAAATCAAAAGGGTTACTACAGCCTTTTGGGAAATCTCTGAAGGCTTAGGACCTCTTTTAGTCAGAGAACTTATCCCAATATCTAGAGCAAAACTTCATACCAAGTTATAAAGCCTTCCTTTTATATATTCCTGCCCTGCATAAGTTGGCTGTCACTTTGCAGGTTTTTGCGTTGTAAGTCTCTCATGAATCTCACTTTAATGTTTTCGTTTGTAAATCAAATACGTCAAGTTCCTTCAGCTCTTCTGTACACGTCGTGTTCTAAAATCTATTGTCATTGTTATTTTTCTCATGTAGAGTCTGCAATTTGACAGCATCTATTTTGGAGGCCTCAGAACCTGGCTTACACCGTCAATGTCACGAATCAGTGTCTCTAGATTTTGCTGTCCTGCTGGATCCCCAGGAGTGGCTTGGCCTTTTTTTTAATGCTCTCTGTGTTCTTGGCACTCTTTCTCCTTCAGTTTTCCTGTCTGGCCGCTTCCTTCTTACGTTGTCTTGGCCCATTCCATGACTTATTCCCACACACAGTGTTTTGAATCTGTCTTTACCAAATCTCATCCTGCAGGCATTTATTGATGTTGTTTCCAATTTGTAAAGATCATTCTGGATCATGAAGAATCATCACAATGCTTCCATGTCCTCCTGCCTTCTTTCACCTACACTTTTTCTCTGACCTTCTTCACTGGAGGATTATTCTGATGTTGCCCAGGTTGACCCCTGTGAATTTCTATCTTCATGCCTCTTTTCAGTTCAAAATCAGAATATTGATAATTTCTCCTTGAACATAACTTTAAAATTAATTAAGGATTTACCTCAGGTTTCTTTATCCAGGTAATATTTCCCTGCCTTGCCTATAGAGATTCCATGTCTAGCAGTGTTTAAAGCTTTATTAAAGTGATTCCTTTGAATCTACTTCTTCTGCCTTATCAATTAAACCAGTTACCTGTAAAGGAAAGGAATTTAATTGGTTTGGCACAAGTTGCACTTGACAGAGTTGTGTGGGCTATTTGCATCACTTTATTATCTTGTAAGTGATTTTTAATTGATTGCTTAATCATTTTTTTCCAGACTCTATTGAACAATTGGGCTGGTTGATAATTATAATTTTTCCCTTTTTTTTGGATGGGAAGTGAATCTGTGCAATATTTCTGCTCCTTTTTAGTGTCCATATTCCTTGTCCAGTACTGCACCAAAATTTGCTTGCACTGTTCCTTTAGATCCATCTTCAGTTATATGCCTTTTTTATTGCTATTTTAGATTTCCTTTTGATTCTTTAATTCTTTAAATAATATCTTCAACAATTGTCCTTTGTACAATGATATCTTATTTTCTGCTATCAGTGTTTCCACAGCTCTTCATTCACCTCTCCATTCATCCATCTGCCTAGAGTCCCAAGATGGGATTTAACATGATAAGGATCTAGTCTCCTTCGTATGGAACAACTCTTTCATTCTAAACCAAAGTAATTCTTCATCTTCTTAAGCTTTTAAATCTGTGTCTATATGCTTCCTGGTGACCTGGATGTAACATAGAGTCAAATCTCACTGTTGAATGGAACCTTCCTGCAGGTTCTGGATTCCCAGCCTCTGGAGTGGTGCTTAGTGCCTGGCTTCCTCCTTCTGGAAGGTTTACATCAGAGGGTATATGCCTGGCCAGAAGCATCATGTAAGAGTTACCAGCCAGTTTAGCAACATATTTTCTACCCTTAACAGCTAAAAAAAAGCTCTTTCTGCTCTCCTTTGCTTGCACACTGAACTAGCTACTGCGCTGCTTTCATTCATTAAGTGATTTCTTAATTTTTCAGTTCTAAAATCTGTAGTATTAAGAATAATTCAAGAAGGAGCTTTTCTAGATGAGGTTTCTCATCTGCAATACTGGTCAAATATTGGCTCTCAGGTAATGCACAGTTCATGACCATTTTTATAGAAAATATACATTAAAAAATGACCTTTGGCCCAAAGGTCACAAAATTGGTATTCAAATCAGGCCTCCTGAGGGCCATGAGTCAGGCTGGGTTTGAGAAAGAAGCAGGGTCCTGAAACAATATTTTCTCTTTTGGTCTGGAACACCTACTTCAACCACTCTGCATTCAATAATTCAATGTCTCTGGTGTGGTTCCTACCCAGAGGTCACTTGCAGTGTTCTTGGTCCATCTTGACAGTGGCAGTAAAGCTGAGGCAGTCTCAACATCCATTGTTCCACCACCACAAGCATCAGCTACTGCACAATATTCAACAATTACTTCTACTTGGTTTCACCCTTCGTTACGATGTGCTGGCTGGGGGCAGGTAGCCTGAAATGGTTTTGAAAGATTCTCACTATGCCCTCATGAGGAACAAACATTCAGGTTAGGAGATTTTGTGGCTTGAGCTTGAAGCTATTTAGAATTAAATTGCACAACACAGAACTACGGCTTTGTTTTGTTTCGCACTACATCTTCTTAGCTAATTTCTTACTTTTCATAGTAGATCTGCTGGAAGGTAGGGAGGCTCTGCAAAGGGATCTGAACAGGCTGGACCACTGGGCTGAGTCTAACGGCATGAGGTTTAACACAGCCAAATGCCGAGTCCTGCACTTGGGGCACAACAACCCTATGCAGAGCTACAGACTGGGTGAGGTCTGTTTGGAGAGCTGCCAGGAGGAGAGGGACCTGGGGGTGTTGGTCGACAGCCGACTGAACATGAGCCAGCA
>WAAB01022573.1:73611-130523 GCA_013389865.1 Piaya cayana
CTGAAGGGAGGTTGTGGAGAGGAGGGAGCTGGCCTCTTCTCCCAAGTGACAGGGGACAGGACGAGGGGGAATGGCCTCAAGCTCCGCCAGGGGAGATTTAGGCTAGAGATTAGGAGGAAGTTTTTTATGGAAAGGGTAATTAGGCACTGGAATATGCTGCCCAGGGAGGTGGTTGATTCGCCTTCCCTGGGGGTGTTTAAGGCACGAGTGGATGAGGTCCTGAGAGACATGGTTTAGTGTTTGATGGGAATGGTTGGACTCGATGATCCAATGGGTCTCTTCCAACCCGGTGATTCTGTGATTCTGTAAACGAAAACTAGAAATCAGTTCTCCCATGAACTCTGGATGAGCTGGACTTCACATTCCTGTTTAGGTAATTATACTTATATTTGCTTTCTGGGTTTAACCTTTCCTAACTAAGACACAGTCCTTATTCAGAGAACCTTTGTGATTCAGCTTAAGAAAATAGCTAAACTTCTTCCTTGTGAAGAGGTCTTTCTAATCAGAGTTCTGTCTCACAGTTTGTGTTGCCACCTTGGCCTGCTCTGGGTTTTTATCTCGAGATCTATTGATCATTTACTCTGCCTGAGTGTTAATAACAGGGTTTCTCACCAGGTAATATCCATGGAGCTACTGAAAACCTTAGGGAAAACCACTGCAAATCAAAGACTGGCTTACACATGGGTCACACACCCACATTTAATATTGTTGTGCCCCAGCCAGTGATCATCTCACTGCATCATCTGTGAGAAGCCATTTACAAGTGACCCTTGGTCAATTCAAGACTTTCTCCTCATTCATGATAATGTGACCAACCTTCAAAACCAAATTTAAATAGAACCCAGTGCTGTATTTTACGTGTTGCATATCTTAAAATTATTCAGTCTTACTGCAAAATATCTGGAGTTTAATGACTGTGTATTAATGTTTCTTATCATTGCTGAAAAACACAACAATACAGAAATTGTCCAGCTAAATTGTTTAAATGAGTATAAAGTGAATGCTTTTATGTCATTGAGGTCCTTTCACTCTGGAGTCCTTCAGAAAGCAGCTGGCCTAGAACAGCACCGAGTAATTGATATTCTGCGTCTGAGTGCTGTATCCCAGTTATCTTATAAATAGGATTTTAATGCTTCCTTTGTGCTCAACGTGCAGCAAAGGCTTTGAGGGAACATGTGAATCAACTGCAAATAGTGAAAATACTAATATAGACAAAATAGTGATGTAATCATTCCCCCAGAGTTTTATGTATTTAATACGTTGGCATTGGATTTTGCACCAGGGCAGGTTAACATTAGGCATCAGGAAAAAATTCTTCACTGAAAGGTTTCTCAAGCACTGACAGAGGCTGCCCAGGGAGGTGGTGGAGTCCCTGTCCCTGGGGGTATTTAGGAGAGAGAAAATGAGGTGCTCAGGATCTGGTTTAGTAGGGGACAGGTACAGTTGGACTTAATCATCTCAAAGGTCTTTTCCAACTAAACGATTCTAAGATTCTAAGATTCTATGAACTGTAAATGTTACCATGGCCTTACTGTGGAAGATGCACTCTTTAGAGATACTGTCCTGACAGTTTAAATGGAAAATGAGAAGCTATAGATGTTAAATCATGTAAACATACTTTGGGATATATATAATGGTGCATTTCGTAATAAACACACAGTTAAGATACATGTAATCTGTGTGCCAGATCAAAAGAATTGATTAATGCTACTGCTGAGATGTCCAAATGCCTGTGACCTTAAACTCTATGAGCTATGTGCAAGGGGAGTCTGCAGGCCTGTTCCAAAATTCAGCATTGAGTATCCAAAGAGAACAGAAGTGGGGAGATAATTATTCTAAAACAAAAGCAAACATTATTCTCAGTAGTTTGATATTCTGTAATTTGGTTCATTTTTAGATACTGTTAAATTATGTTCCGGAGATCGATTCTCATCAGTCTGTACATCCTGTAAGAGACTGAGCTTATCAAGAACTTCTTTCCCACTTCCACGCTTTGCACATCATGGAACACCGTGAACATAAGCAGTGAAAAAATACCCTGCTATTGGGCATCGACCCTTTAAAATGTTCACAGGGGGAATCATGGACATTTAGTGAACAGGACTGATGCATTAGAGGATGCAGACAGAATAAAGCCAGAGGACAAATCTATGTGTCAGACCATTTCAAGAGCAGTTGGCTCAGTTCTCTATTCTCCCATGGAGTTCTGCAAGTTCTTTGGCTCCTCAGTTCCCTTCTGGAGAAAGGGAATGAAAAAAATTACAAGGGATGCTGATCAAGAGGTTTTGAAAGAATGTCATCCAGAAGAGAAGAAGAAAACTGTTCTAGTACATGATATCACCATACTTCAAAAAATTTTCCATGAAAGAATGGATTTTTAATTTGACATCACTTTCTATAGGCAATGCATAATGCTCTAAGTTAGATGTACCTTTAAACTTTGAAATGTAAATTACCTATATATACATATATCTAAGAAAAGGTGTCTTCCAGCTTTCTTGCGGACCAGACTGCACACAAGAATGGCCACACTTACATGCTGAAATGCCTAGCATGCAGTCGCAGTGTGGTTTTATCCCAGCTGACCTCTCCGACTCAGTCTTCTACAGTGTCTACCAGTGAGCATATTTGTTTTCATAGTTTAAAAAAATAGCAAATTGCAAGCAATACTGTAATAACTTACAATTTAGGCTGCTCATGCAGAAATGGAATGGATGACATTGTAATCATTGCAGTAGGATACATATTTTATTACAGTCTGTTTCTAAAGTATCCTGAGGAAGGTTATTCATGTTACACTAGTCAGGGATCGGTTTTGTTAAACAAGAAAAATAAACCTGTTAAGTGCTAGATCCTTTACCTAGCTGTGAGTCTAAGCCCATCTGTGTATTCTGCAGTCTCTCCTGAAGAACGTGGTAGCTTTACACGGCTTAGAGACCCGAGCTGACTTGTAGGCTTGTCAGAGAGGCTCATGTCGACATCAACAAATCAAATAATGGCAGTGAGAAAAAACTTGTGCTGGTGGGGAGGAGGCCATGGGGGTCAACAATTGGCATTTACACAGATCTTTACTTTGAAAAATAGTATTAGCACCTTTTTGCTGCTTCCTTTCAACAGCAGTGGGTGAGAACTACGGCCATGTGGAAAAAAACTGATCAGTGATGCAAGTCAAATTGTTGTGGTTTCACTGAAAACCTATCATTCTGAATTCCTTCCAGCTGTGTTCTCAAAAAAATGAGAGGCTGAATCCACAGACAGAAAAATATCCTTTTAACAAGGAAATTTCCAGCACCTACTGGGAAAGAAAAGTTCTTTTCCTCACTATAGCATAATCTTCATTAAACCAACTTCTTTCTTTTTTAACTTCAAATCTTTCTTTTTTAACTTGAAATCATACTTAAGAGCCTTATTTGTTTTGAAGATTTATTCATAATTCCAATATAAAAATTAGAAATAATTCAGTAGTTCCCATACTTTAAGCTTATCTTTTTGTTTGAAGTATTATGCAATATAATATTAAAATTCCTCTATATGAAGGAATATTATATTCTTACAGAGTAAACACATGTTACATAAAATTGCTATCTTCTGGGGTTTGAAATTTTATTAAGAGAAAAGAAATTGAATATTAACATTTAATAAACTAGTTTTATTTATGAAATATTCCTATGGGCAAAATAAGATTACATGTTGGATTTTTTTATGCATTAGATTTGATATTTTCTGTCAGTTATCATCTCTGAGTATCTTATTTCTTATCTGTTTTGAATATAATTAGTGTGTGTTTTTTATAACTAACTGCAATCTCCTTTATTCTTCAAAACCTTCCTCCAATGTTGATTTTCTTTTTTTTTTTTTCTAATGGGAAGCCCTCAGCAGTCCTGGTGCTGTGTGAGATGGTTTACATTTGTACACTTTCGTTAATATAAATTATAAAATGAGAGCAGAAT
The DNA here is from genome assembly GCA_013389865.1 of Piaya cayana. NCBI lineage: Eukaryota > Metazoa > Chordata > Aves > Cuculiformes > Coccyzidae > Piaya > Piaya cayana. The sequence continues at coordinate 77,562 of WAAB01022573.1, forward strand.
GCAGAAAGAGGTCAGGTTTTATTGCAAATTTTTTACATGCATTTTAAGAAAACACATTGCAAACAAAATTACAGTAATGACAAGCAGAATAGTATTAGTAGTGAGAGCATACAGACATCACAGCATGAGCAAAGCTGATAAAACTGCTGGGGAACTGTGTGAAATTCTTAGAGTTCACGTTGTGTAAAATTCATGTGTCATCTGAACCAAAAGCTACACATTGACTGCGTTCTGGGACTGTCTTGCTAGGATAAGCTTAGGACTGAACCGTGTACACTGAATTTCTGATGTTCATCTCTTTGAAGTGCTTGGGGTTCTTCATGGACCATTTTCCCATTTGCTTTCATCAGGGTCTGTTTCTTCCAGGTGTGTGAGAAGGAGTTACCCTGCTTTCCTTGCAAGCAGTACTGCGTCTATTTAGGTGTGAGAACTTGTGTTTGCGAGTCTACTTATTTTTATTGAATTGTTAGATAACAAAGAAATAAGAGCCTGCTAGCAAGAGTCTGTCTGTTCTGTGTGCTCTGGAAAACAGTCTCCAAACAGCAGGTGAGGCAATAACGTCTCCATCGCGCTGCTGGTGAGATCACAGCAGGCACAGGCAGATGTATATTGGCTTTGATAGAGGCGGGTTGAGCGCTAATACATGCAAACCCTGTCTCCAGTCACACGGCTGCTGGCATATGCATTCACACAGATGAACATTAGATTTAATATGTCTGTCTCTGTTTCATCATACCCATGGTTTCTGAACAGATGAGCTGTGCATAGGTGCCATGTCACACCTGTAGTATTGACACAAGCCACAGGAATCACTGCAGAAGCTTGGGCACTTTTGCTGAAGTCTTTTGCTGTCCTGTTCTTCACTGTTTCTACTTCATTTTACAGGATGGGAGGTGACTGGAGCATTGCGTTGTATCTAGGCCTCCAGTTGCACTGGGGAGCCAATCACTCTTCCTGAAGCACAAGTGTCTGCTTAGTGCACAATTAGAAGGTGCAAGCCAGCAGTCACTTTCTAAGACTACATGGGGTTTTCTGACTGTGGGTGAGCAAAGAATTGAAGCAAGGTGCTTGCCTCTCAATGGCTGAGTGTCCTTACGCTGGTTTCAGTGGGTTGCAGCGACTTGTTTCCATCTCAGGGCTTTAGTAGTGGAGAAAGCCTTCTAGTGGATACAACTCTCAAAGCATGTTTAATCTGGGTGAGTGAACCCTGTGTCTTTTCTCCTGCAGAGCTGTGAGGGGATAAGTTGTGTGGAGAGCCAGCATGGATATGGAAAGGGCTTGGGAATCCAGCCTGGCAAATGTGCCTGGCTTACCACCCAAGGAACCTGGATCCCTGTGCAGTGATGGGAAGCGGCCCAGGAGATCTGTTGTTCTGTGGACCCATTGCTGGTTTGAGCTCTGATCATAATGGGGAAAAAAATATTTAAGATCCTTTATTATTTCTGTTTACTCAAAGTCAGAATAGTAGTAACAGCATATTTATTCTTTTTATGTATAACTTGAGTAAGAGAAACTATTTTAGTCTTTCATTTATTTATACTCACTACATTGCTGACCTGTGTCTGCCACTGTATTTCTCTGTTTTCTCTCCTGGCTGTTTGTTTGACCTGTTGTTCTTCCTGGTCTGCATCCAAAAAGTGATGGTAGTTACATATGTCATAGAACAAAGCTTGTGGGAGAAAACGGGAGCAACCATTTCCTGCATATTTTAACCACAGGTTCTTCACCGCTTTCCTTTGTTCATTCTCTGCTGCTTGTTACATCGTACCTACTTAATTTAATTACGCTTTTTCTTTCAATATTCTTCCCAAAGACCTTCTTGTTAGATCATGCTACCTTTTTTTTTCTTCATAAATATTCACTTAGTAGTAGTATTTTTGCATTCTGGTATTTCATGAATATGTCATCATTCCTTCAGATCGCTATTAAGGCACTTAACAAATACAGTGGAATCATCTGTTCCCTTTCGGATTCCTTTCCTGCTTGGTACCGATTCCTGTCTCCAAGATGAGTGTATTCCTGTTGACATCAGTGATGAGGCACATAAACATATGTCTTTTGTACAAACATACTGTTCATTCCCTGTTAATCTACAGACCAATATCTGTGCCCCTGTTTAATTGCTTTTATCTTAAGTAACCGTGCTCTGGCTTTTGAAAATAAAATAATCTTCTAAAACAAAAAAACTAAACCAGAGCAGACACAAGTAATGAGAAAGTAAACATGATGGAAACGGTGGAGAATTGCTATTTCTACACTTTGCAAATTCAGTAAGGAAAAAAATAAATACAACTAAAGCTGTGGCCCAGAATGCTAATCTGGAGCAATCTTTCTTGGAATACTTTGTGGCAAACACATCCGCTCAATCCACAAAGCAGGTTAGAACAACCCCCTAAACAGCAAGGCTAAACAAGAGCAATGCAAATTGAGTTAACAGAAAACATGAGCAGCAAGCAGAAACGTTAACTTAAAAACTGACTCTCACAATTGCTAGCAAGCATCTTTCTTTTGCAAACGGTAATACAGTAGTTCCAGGTTGGACAGCTGGACTGGGGAATAGAAAGTGCCAAATCCCTACAGAGGATAGAATAGAATTTTTTTTTATCTTGGATAAAAAAACAATTTAATTTTGTAACACGCTTTTGCGGAAGATCTGGCAAGTTCTACCTCTCTTGCATTTTGAATGATTGCATTGATGTCAGTTGTACTCCCCTGTTCTTTCCTGTCCTAGACTTGCTGTATCCTGTACTAAATGCTCATTCTGTGTGGTCACTGCGCTGAGGAGGAAGCACAAAGAATGCAGTTGCTGTCACCAAGCTTCCTAGAGGAAACACATTGAAAACTACAATTGCAGAGTCACAAGGTGGGATGGGCTGTCAGGTTTTCTTTCCCCTTGAATGTTGGAGGTCAAGCCCAGTCATTCTTATAAACAACATGCAAGCAGTTGAAGTAAAAGCTGGTCGTGCATTCTGTGTGAGTCAGGTGTAATTGCTCCTGAGTAATGGTGTGCCTGTACTTGCTGCAGTTATGCTCCTTCAGCACAGCACTCAGCCTGACAGCATGTCTTGAGGGGCTATCTCCCTTTGCACATCGGTAAATACACATCACTTACTGGTCATCAGCGTTCCACTGAAAGCCCTAAAAATTTCATCAGAATGTCCTGAATCCTTTTTACTTGCCATATTAGTTACCCTAGTGCCATTATCAGCTTCTAATCTTTGATGCAGTGAAGAGGAAGAAGGAATGTGGTCTGCCAAAGTGATAATGTGCAGAGAAGGTGAGGGCTTAATGACTACGTCTGTCACAGCATCAACTTGTTAACTTACAGCATCTATGCTGATGATATACTAAGGTGGCTGGCTTGCTGGCAGAGACTCTGTTTTAACTAAATCTATTTTTTTTTTCATGGAATCATAGAATCATTAAGTTTGAAAAGACCTCAGAGATCATCAGGTCCAAGCATACCTTTTAAATCCCTCCAGGGAAGATGACTCCACTGCCTCCTTGGGCAGCCTCTGCCAGTGTCCCTTTCTGTGAAGAAATTTTTCCTAATGTCCAATCTAAACTTCCCCTGATACAGCTTGATGCCATTCCCTCTTGTCTTATCACGTATCACTTAGGAGAAGAGACCAACACACAACTCTCTGCAACCTCCTTTCAGGCAGTTGTAGAGAGCAATAAGGTCTCCCCTCAGCCTCCTCTTCTCCAGGCTAAACAACCTCAGCTTCTCCTCATAAGATTTGTTCTCCAACCCCTTCGCCAGTTTTGTTGCTCCATTCTAGACGTGTTCCAGAACCTCAATGTCTTTCTTAAAGTGAGGGGCAAATACTTTAAATGTTAGTATAGCAGAGATGTTGGTAACGTATAGATCCTTACATGAATAGAAAGAGCCTCAAAAGGCCATAATTTCTGTCCCCTGTGAAAATCCAGATGAACTCTCTCATTTTTGAGAGTTGCATGTCTGACTTCTAAAGATCTCTGCTGACAGAGACTGAACTACCTCAGTTAAGTTCTTCAGTACCTCTTTACCTGGAACATTCTTGATATCTAACCCATATCTTCCTTGCTGCAGCTGCATCCTCTTGTTGTATTGACCAGAGACAGAAATAACCACTGTTCTTGTAAGCAGCAGCAGACTTTATTTTTAAGACTGTTGTGCCCATCCCATCCCTCTTCCCTGTAGCATTTGCTTGTCTAGCTTGAACAATTCTGACTCAGCTTTCTCCCTTTCTCCTTTTTGTTCTTTGCTTGGGTAGCTAGAAGTTTGCATTGTTCTCTTTGAAACTTGTCTTGCTTGACATTTTTCTATCACTATTTCTTGAAAAAAAGTGCTGAAAATGAAGACACATCTCAAGCCAAAGACCTTGGTGGCCTGGAATGGTGACTGCAAGTGGTTTATGAACAGTTTCTCTTAGCATGTCCCACTACAGTGTTTGTTTTGGTCTGATTATGCCATTGGTGACTTGTGCCCTGTTATAGATGATCTTCATCCAGTTCCTTTCCTAGGATTTACAGTTTCTTCTCTTGTGTTCATGAGGAACTCAAGGCGTGAGCATTTTGCCATGTTCGAAAGTTGACTCCAAGTGTAAATCTAACTGTGAAGGAAGCTAATGTCCAAACACTTATTAAATAAGTAGAAATCAATTGACTGCAAAATTGAATAGGTCACCCAGCAGAAACACCTTAATCCTTGTATAATTTGCAATCTAATTGAAATTAAGTAAATGAAAACAATGCAGATGAGGTAAGCAAAGTATAACTACGTGTCTTGACTATGCTATTAGGAAGTCTGTATTGCAGGTTGGTGTTTTGTTTTTTTTTTTTCAAAGCTAAGTAAATTGCACTCTTCAATTAACTGACCTTTCAGGAAAAACAAGTATTGGTAGCTGAACAAGCAGCACACCATCAGCCTCTTATTTGTTTGTATTTCAGTTCCTGCGTGGATGACGGGTCTATTTAAAAGACTGGTGTATCAATCATCCTTCCAAATAGATTAATCATCTTCAGATGATTTGAGCCATCAGGTCCGACCAACAGAGCAGAGCCGAACCATGATTGCAAACCAGTGCACGTAGCTTTTCACAAGCCACAAGCAGGCTTTGGATGCTTAAATCTGAAATTGCAGCTTGAAATTTGGTTTTTGTTTTAAAGGTTGTCTATTGCTGACAGCCTTAATTTTTAGTATAAAGCTTTTTTCAGTGCCAGCCATTCTACCTTCCCCATGTAGCCAGAGTTGTCTTGGCTTGAGCAGCTATAATCCTGTGCCTACCTGGGATCCTAAAGCAAGAGAAAGTGTTGTGCAAGTTTCTGTTGTGTAGGCAGCCTTTGGGACTGTAACTCTGGGATCATTATCCAGTGCCTCTCTAGTATAGTTTATGTACCTCATTTTTAAAGCTCCATTCTCACAGCTGTGGAGCTTAACAGTTCTGAGATGTCGTTATTTCTGTACTTAGCTGGTAGGATTTATCCACTGTGCCATTTGGAATAGCAGCAGCTTGGCATTCAGGGTGGACTGGACAGCCCTCATTGTGTTCTGGAAAACGTGAAGGGAATCTGGCTAGGCTATTCTGACCACATTTCCATTTGTTCCATCCAGGCTGTTGTGACTACGCTGCTGTCCACATCCAAGTCATTTGGCTTAAAATAGCTCAGATCTAATTTTAAGATATATCCAGTTGACAGATACAGCAGTAGCCCATGGATTTTATGCAGTAAGGTGTCTGTGTGTTAAAAATATTTCATTTTTTCCTAGAAGCACACTGGGGATAATCAAATAGGAGACGGATCCTGGTTGTGGAATGTTAAATTAAATAGGACCATTCAACCTGGAAAAGAGATTGCTTCAGGGGCACATAGTAGAGACCTGTTCAATTGTTAGTGCCATGTAGGAGGTGAATTTAGAATGTTTATTTTCCATCTTTTCCAGTGCAGAGCTAAATTAAACTGGGGAGAGGAACCAAAGAAAACCAAATGTGAACCAAAAAAAGCTAAACCCAAACCAGAGAAATATACAAAAAAGAACCCCAAAAACAAGAACAACTCAAACAAATAAAATGACATCTTCAAAACCTGGTGATTAGTCCTCTGCTTAACTCTGCCCAAAAGAAATGCTCAACAGATTGTTGTGGGAAATAAGGGTATTTGAACCCCATCCCATTGGCCTCTGCCCGTGGATCCAGCTTGTCCAGATCCTCTGCAGAGTCTTCCTGCACTCAAGCAGATCAGCACTCCCAGACAACTTGGAGTCATCTGCAAACTGAGTGAAAGAGCACTCAATCACCTCATACAGATCATAGATATTGGACAGAACTGGCCCCAAACCCAGAGCCCTGGGGACACGACTTGAGATGAAGGGGTTTGAAACACAGAGGAATCCATTATGCTTGTAGGGTACTTGAGCTACAGAGCATTAGGGGGAGGGAGAGCACATTGAGGAGGTACCTGCTCTTCTGAATAGAGCATTCTGTCAAAAACAGAGGAATTGGACAGAATCTTTGGTTTGACCTTAAACTTTTCCTAGCTTGCTAAGAACACTTTTTTTTTTCTTTTTTGTACCTGATGCATCAATTTATTATTCCCCATTCTCATTTTCTGGCAAAATTTGACTTGATATCTTTATTTCTCTCTCAAGTACTGACAAACAATTAGTCATAAACCTATTAAGTTTTCTTTGCTTTGCCTGGTAAAACTTGCACTCTCTTTATTTCTTGTTCTATGCGTTAGGAGCTCTGCCTTTGCTCCCCTCTCCATTTCTGCCTTTAGGAAATCCCAATGTGCCACTGTGCTTTCATTTTTCATTCACCCACTGTGATTCATTCTTTAAGAGGCTCTGAACTACAATGTTCAGTCAACAAACAAAATACTAAGGTGGCAGCTTGATGGACCAATTACAGAAAGGTGATCGTACAAATCTGCTTTTATTTCCTCCAGATATTGTGTGCAGGAGTCATAAAGTGGACTGCACATTGCTGAAGTCAAATTATGATGAATGACAATGTATTCCAATATTTCCACATGGTTTTGGCAACTTACAGGTTTATTAGCTGATTAGAAATAAAAGATGAAGACACACTGCCCATTGGTTCATTGAAAAACTGTTCAAATACTAAAATGATGGAACTATTATTTCTAAGAACTTTGATTAAACATGATATTAGACTTGTGCAGCATCACTCCTCTGTCTGAAGTCTCCCTGGAAAGGGTAATCTGTTGTAATACGTTCAATCTTCATAGATAATACCATCCGCTTTTAAATCAATGGAATAATTCCCTTAATAAAGAGATGTGGTTATGTACATTTTAAATAATTTTTCTGTTTTCATTATTTGTGTTTAAATCAAGACATCTTGGAACAAAATCATAGTCTTTCTGGTCTCCGGTAGTTTCTAAGTGTGAAACTGAAGATTTTTGTCTGTTACTTGCTTACTTGGGGTTCATAGAATTTTTCTTATGTGAGGATATCTTTCTTTTTGCCAACATAAATTCTCCAGGTTAGCACTAATTTTTCCCAAGGATTTTAGGCTCATACAATTTGTACAGTTTTGTTGGTGTAGATTATATTTGTACAAACCCAATTTTATCAGGGCTTTTTTGATGGCGGAGTAATACTGTGTTGTGGAGAGTTTGACATCTGTAGGATTTCCTGTAATTGTATTTATTGAGTTTATCATAATTGATTTTCAGATAAAAAGTCTAATATGTCCTCTAATACACTGTCATCCTTCCTAAGCCTTTCTTTACCTTAGGAGGCTGGGGCGAGGGCAGGCCTGGGAGTCACAGAACTTAATCTTGATGGTAAAACTTCCCAGATGCACACCGAATATAACAAAATCTATAATCAAATGTGAAAGTGACCTTTCTGCCACATTTTCCTGACTCACCTTTTCTTATCCTTATGTCTAACTTGTGTGTCTCTGAGACTGTCTCTTATTATATTTTCTACAGCGGCTCAAATCCAGTGTTTTTCACTTCCAGTTCACTGTTCAGCATTCAGTGCTGGCCTGAGTAGGAGGGAACAGAGAGAATTAGTTACAGAAAAATAATGACCCATGCAGCAGTTTTTCTTTGTTGGTTTTATTAGGGGTCTAAGATAAATTCAGAAAACATAAAAGTAGTTGCGTTATTCAAGGGGAGGGGCAGTCATACTATGACACAGAGTATGAAGCAAGACCTTTATTGGAAAAGTTTTTATTGGAGGTGAGCTGTCTGCCTGGTGTTATTCTAAATCACAGAATCATAGAATCGTAGAACAACCAGGTTGAAGAGATCCATCAGATCATCGAGTCCAACCGTTCCTATCAAACACTAAACCATGTCCCTCAGCACCTCGTCCACCTGTGCCTTAAACACCTCCAGGGAAGGTGATCCAACCCCCTCCCTGGGTAGACTGTTCCAGTGCCCAATTACCATTTCTGTGAAAATTTCTTTCTTAATGTCCAACCTAAATCTCCCCTGGCGGAACTTCAGGCCATTCCCTCGTCCTGTCTCTTGCCACTTAGAAGAAGAGGCCAGAACCCTCCTCTCCACAACCTCCCTCCAGGTAGTTGGAGAGAGCAATGAGGTCTCCCCTCAGCCTCCTCTTCTCCAGGCTAAACAACCCCAGCTCTCTCAGCTGCTCCTCATAAGGTCCGTTCTCCAGCCCCTTCACCAGCCTTGTCGCTCTTCTCTGGACACACTCCAGAACCTCAATGTCCTTCTTATGGTGAGGGGCCCACAACTGAACACAGGATTCAAGGAGCGGTCTCACCAGTGCTGAGTGCAGAGGGAGAAGAACCTCCCTGGACCTGCTGGTCACTCCATTTCTGATCCAAGCTGAGATGCCATTGGCCTTCTTGGCCATCTGGGCCACTGCTGGCTCATGTTCAGTCGCTTTCAACCAACACTTCCAGGTCCCTCTCCTCCAGGCAGCTTTCTAGACAGACTTCTCATAGTCTGTATCTGCTCAGGGTTGTTGTGCCCCAAGTGCAGGACCTGGCATTTGGCCCTGTTAAACCTCATCCCATTGGACTCTGTTTGTTTCAAGAGATTCTGGGGCTCAAAAACTTAATTGTCGGTAATTTTTAAAACTGCCTTTAAATTTCTTGCCTTTTAGTCACATTGAAACTTCCATTGTTCTATTTGTTTAAGTAAGAATAAATACAAGTTCCCAACTGTCTTCGACTGTGCTATTAATTTTTATATATATATATATTTTTATATATATATATATATATATCAGTAGGCCAGACGAGCAGATCATTATCACTCAGCAACATCAGCAGGAACAGGATCAAAAGGCAGGACTGCATTTAACCAAGAAAATACATTCACGTGACACCTTGGAAAGAGAGCTGAGGAGTTCTGCAAGCAATTAGAGTCCCAGTGAGGGTCCTGCTGTTGTGACTCCGCAGCCAAGACATTACTGAGCCTGACCTATGCACTGCATGGGGGCTTAAAATGCATAAATATGAATATAATAAAGTAACCCACATAAGAACTCCTGTAGATAAGTTGGCTTTTTTTCTGAGATAAGATATAATAACTCTACTGTGATTTAACAGGAAGCTATTTGTGCATGAAGAGAAGAGCAATATAGAATAGAGTCAAAACTGTTCTCCACGGTGCATGATCTGGTAGTTTGTGGAGAAGAATGTCTCTGTGTTGGAAAGCACTTTTTGCACTTTTTAGCAGCCTGCTCCGAGTGAGTGAAATTGTTCGCATGGTTAAGTGTATTGCTTTATTCCCCTGCAATGCAGGGCAGAAGAGGAAAAGGAGAAGTACAACCTGGTGTGCTACCCTGTAGGGTAGGTGATAGCTGTGTCCATTACTTTGAGCCTTATTATTCACCAACAGTTTTAAAGAATTAACCCAGGGTATGCCCACAGTGCAGGCAGGTGTCTGCTTTTCAGTAGCATGAGGTATTCTCTGCTGCACTCCATGCTGCAAGAATTTGGCTGCAAAGAGCAACAGGGACCACTGTCTTCAAACTGTCACATGTGCTGTGGGTGTCAATTATCATGGTGTTCTCTTTTCTAGTAGCCTCCTTCTCATGTAGCTAATCCTCAAGAGGTTTCATATCTATACTTTAATCATACTACCAATAGGAGGAGCCTTTCTGCATTACCAGTTTCATAGAATCATAGAATCACCAGGTTGGAAGAGACCCACCAGATCATCGAGTCCAACCATTGCCACCAATCAATAAACCATGTCCCTCAGTACCTCACCCACCCGCAACTTGAACACCTGCATCCTTAGAGAGTGCTGCTAATATATGTACTTTTCTACTATTTAAAAAAAAAAAAAAGCTTTTCCTCTTTGTGATGATCGAAAGGGCTATTGTTGTTTGCTGTCCTCTGTTGATTTTGGCAGTGCACAGTGAATTATTCACATGGGCTCTTCATTTGATTTCTTGTTGATCTCTGTTTCCTGTGTGGTTTGTGTGGAGAGGAGAGGTTAATCTTTAAAGAGATTTGTCACTTGCAGTGCTTTGTTCAGGAGAAGAGGCTGACTTTAATGCCTCCTTCCACTGCGCTATTTTCCTCGCAGGCCTAGGTGCTGCAGGTCTCAGGTGGAGTTGTTACAGTAGGAATAAGCCATACCCTTGCCTACCTCATGGACTGCGATTCAAAAAACTGGGATAGGTGACAGAGTAAAAAGTCAGACTGAGAACAACATAGTACCTAGTAATTTACTCTGTCACAATATATAATAATCACAATAATTATTCAGAATTACAGTGGCAACCAACTCCCTGTCTTTTATAATAGAAATTCTTGTGAAAGAGTAGGTCTGTGTGGATGTTCTACCTCGGGTTGACAGTCAGGACCGGAGAAGGGAGAGTTGCCTGTGGATGGTGCCGTTAAGCAGAACTGCATGTGACAGCAATAATGGGTGAAGAAAAAAGTGGTTCATAATGCTGATGATACTGCAGTGTGGCCCGGGCTTTCACCGATACCCACCAGTGTGACATGATTTCAGCAAAGCAGTTTGTTAAAGGCACTGTGTAAGTTCGATAGTGTTTCTTATCTGAACTGGAAAATATTCAAACTTCCACTTTTAATGCAACCACATGAAGAGTATTCACATATCCTGATAAGAGCCACAACAGACAGATGTGGAGTCCACAAGTTCAGTCTGCTACCCAGCTTCATAAACCAGAGTGGAGGATACCAGAACTTGGTTCAGATGAATAACATCACTGTGTCCAGGATTTGTAGCTCTTCATCTGTCTGAAGCTGTTTTCTGTTCTTTTACTTTCTTCTCCTCCATCTGGGACTCTTTGTTTCATAAATCATCCATTACAAAAGCATTACAGAAATGTAAAATTGTAAGTCTAGGGAGAAAATAATTTGAAAAAAAAGAAAATAATAAATTATCTGTTGTTTGTTAAGATAATAAAGGTATTTATTTTAATAAATAGCACCTTTTTTCCCCTCATACTGCTATAATAGTGCTATGTAATTCCTGTGCCTTTGTAGCAGTTACAAGACCTGCATAGTCAGTGTTTCTTTGTCTCTCACATAGGCATCATCTTTCTCACAAGAAATTGGGATCTAACAGCAGATGTTCTCTTTGCTCTATCTGCAGCTAAATCCGGGTTTATTTCTGTTCCTTAGAACAAACACAAAGGGCTGAAGTTTATAATTTCCTAAACTACAGCCTAAAAATACTTCTCTTCACAAAAATGGCTCATGATGACATTTTACAATGTCATTTACTATTTACATTTTACTGGGTAGCTGTAACAGAGATTTGCTGTTTGTCCGCACAGAGATGTATTGGAGCTTTACTCAGACTTGCTTTGAAAGTTGTTGGTTCTCAAATCCATTGTAGGATGTGGACTGCTTCAAACTGGATGGTTCAATGTAAACAATGTCTATCTTCATTGCTCTCACATTTTCTGCAATCACTCACCCTACATGCCTCACAGCCCTCCCCTCTGAGCCCCACAAAACCAAAGCCATCCATTCAGTCCATGGCCACCACATGATCCTCACCTCAGGATCTTTTTTTCACTGGAGCCATTCTTTAACCACTAGGCGAAAGTTGGAGGATAAAGTGGGAATATTTTAGTAGTTTCCCTTTCTACTGCTTGTTTTAATGAACTTTGTAAGTTCGTACATACCCTTTGTACAAAAGGAATACCTTTGGCATTGCATTTCTACAGTGTCTCTCTGCAGAGGTCATTTCAAGGCTCTCCCTTGCTGTCTTGCTACCCACTTTGCTTGTGCAAACACACTAGTTGTTCACATGCTCCTGTTAGGTCTCAACAGTTCTGTCTAAAGGACAAAATTTCCCTCTGCGATCTGCACACCAAAGATTAATGAGCAGCTCTTGCTTTGAGTGGATCACCCAGTGAGATTAGAGGGGTGGCTTCCTTTAATGTGGATGCAAAAGTCAGTACTTTCTAGAACAAGGGAGGATAAGTAGAAAAGAACAAGTGCAGAAAAGTACATTAAATTCTCAGGTGACTGAGTTGATTCTTCTATGTTTTGTATCATAACAATGTAGAAATTAAAGCAAGGAGAATGTTCTTGCCAGTCTGCAGCCTTCAGTACAATTTAACTTGCATTCACAAAGGAAACAAGTGTTTGCGTTGCTAACAGCCTCAAGCTCTCTGCCATTACATTTCTGCAAGAGGTTCCTATCTGCGGCCAAGGCTCAGCAGAACAGATCAGACCTCATTTCTCTGGATCATCTTTGTTGTGGGGTTAAACTCATCTCTGATCATAAACTGAGTTATGTTACTGGCCATGTCATTTTCTGTTGGCTGCATTGCAGGGGTGACAACCTGTGGCACAGAAGCAGGAGAGAGCTGAAGGGTAGTAGATGGCAATTCAGCTTTTCTTTCTTGACAGAAGGCAAGGGGTGTTTCATACAGGGCCAGGTTGGATGAGCCTTGGGCAGCCTGATCTAGTGGGATGTCCCTGCCCATCACAGGGGAATGGAAAAGGATCATCTTTAAGGTCCTTTCCAACCCAAACTATTCTACGATTCTATGAGTCTATGATACAGATACAGTTCTCTAGATGTGTTTCTAGTCTGAATTAACTCTGACGTATGGTGAGTTACTAAACACCTTTTTACCTTAATGTTTCCACCACAAAATACAAGCAAGACTGAAATAGAATTGCAGTCTCTGAAGTATGTATTGAAGAATATACACACAAAGGGCAGTGGGTTTGTAATTCATTGTTAGAAAAAAAGTTGGTGTAAAATATATTCACTGCAGTAACTTTATAAATATTGGAAATTTAATGGAATCTGCATGGATTTCATATTTCAGGGACTTCAGGTGATGTGTGACATACTATAAATCGCTTAATTAGCTGGCAGATGAGAATTACCAAGTGATGTCTCTCACTTGCTGCGCTAAAGCTGTGCTGTTGCAACTTGCTGTATGGTTGGTTAGTGGGAATTCATCCTTAGCTGTAGTCTGTGCTAGCAACACGAATGGAGCTGAAGAAAAAACGCTTCTGGATGGGACAGCCATCATTAATCTTGCTAATTAGTCATTTAGTTCAAGCATATTTTTAAAAAATAATCCAAAATATACATTCTCCGGAGCTGGACCTGCACTTAGTACTGGACAAATGCTTCAACTAATTTTAGTTTTGAATTCTTTTTCTCTTTATATTATTTTATTCTTTCAATCTAAATATTTTAACATTTCCTCAAGGCTGTATGAGGTCCGCAGGAGGAAGTCTATAGCTTTCATCTTGATTTATAGAGATGATGATAAAAGTTTAGTCTCACAGCTTGTTGCCCATTTCTCTGCTAGATTGCTGCCTACAGCATATGTTCAAAGACAGGTTGCCTATAGTTGAATGTAGCTTGATTTCAGTAAACATAGCCTACAGTAGAAACATTGAATTTAGGCTATACTTGCAGAGACACTGGAAGGAAAACGCTGTGTATAGTGTTGGGTTGCAATTAACTCTGTCCTAATATTCATAAGCCTGTGTGGCTATGTTAGAGGAGTGGAAGGGGATGAGGTTCCATCCCCGTTTCATATGTGCCTGTAGTTGTAGTTTGTGGCTCAGTGTACAGAAATGAAGTATTGCCACTGGTGTTGTATGAATGTATCTTCTTAGGGATCAGATTTCCACTTGACTCGGGAATCTGCATCTCTCAGGTATTGTGAACAATGATTCCCATGCAAGTTTATCGCACTGTAGAGGAGAAATAGTATGAAACTGAAGATGAATAACAGGAGAATTGTTCATCCCTGGGTGAGGAAGACTGTTTTCATGTTTCCTCAGGAACCTAGAAGCAATATGACGACACAGTTGTTGCTTTGAGACAGCTTTCACTGTTACGTGTATTTTAATACGTGTATATAAGAGAACATTTTTATACATGACGTGCAAGCTTATATATGCACACATGTATTTTTATATATTGACTACAAACACTGTTATGTCAATAAAGACAGGGAACTACTTACTTTTATTGACCATTGCCTTCAATGTTAGTTAGTTTACTATTAATTTAATAATCAAATCGAAACAGTTTATATGTTAGTGAATGCTCACTATAGGAGAATGTTCTCAATTTTACCAAATGGGGATTTGTGTTTATTTTTTCCTGCAGTAAGTATCCACTGTCACTAAAACACATCATCACCTCACAAAACAAGGACGCGTTTGAGTAAATGAATATGTACGCTTTAAGGGGCGCTCATTCTTATTATTCCCTGAATGTATTGTCTGTAATTATTGCTATAAGGCTTGGCTACAGCAGAAAGGTGTTTTGCGCAGTCCTGTCCATGCGTTTGAGCCCACTCCTGTCAAAATTATTGCAATGCAGCATCTATAATTACAGATCTCTTTCAGGATGAAATATTTGGTAAGAAAGGGACAGTTGTAGTTTGTTTTTTGTTTCTATTGTTGATTCAGGTCTGTACAAAGTGCTGCAGTAAACTGTGTTTCTACTGCTAATGATGGAAGTATCTATCTCTGACTTCCAGGACAGCCAGCCAACAAATTTGCAGTAAAAGAGAAGAAATACTCTGTTTAAATGCATCAGATGGAATGGAATTTTTTGTTACTTTTACTTAAGTTAGTTGAAACTGAATAAAGTGAAGGATATTACTAGAGCAGTGGTTCATTAAGATCATCATCCATAACCTGCCTGTCGTACACCCCTTGTTGAGACCAGATTGTCTGCTGTAGGAAAGTTCAGATTAATCTATCCCTTATGTTGTCATACTTGCTGGAGTGGCAGATTAAGATTCTATTTTTGGTGCCTAATTTCTAAATTAGCAGTTTTCATCAATCCATGTTTACTGCTGTCACAGAAGAACAAGCTGGGATGTGCACAGTCTCGCTGAGTGATGTGTAATTATAAAAAGCTGAGGATGTGCCCTTGTTGAGTGCTAAATGAGATGGCAGCAGATCTTTTCCTCTGTGAATACACTGATGAGCTCTGTTTTGGTGTAAATTTAGTACATACATTCTCTAATATTTAAGGTAGAAAGATTTTTTCCTATCGTTGATTCGTAATTGGTTAAATTTAAAGGAGATTTCTCCCCAAGCTTGATAATTTTCTTTTTCTGACTCTTTTGTGCTGTTCCAGAACCTCCCACGTGGATAGGCTTGCTGTATATATTGCAGTGGTTTGAATACAGATTTAGTTATTGAGAAGTACTATAGAAGAAAATGACTTCCACAGCTTTTACAAAAAAGAGTTCAACCCTCAAAAGGTTAAAACGTACCTGTCACTGGCTTATGGTTCAGGGATACTAGTGAAATTCCAGGACAATAGCTAACAAACTTATGAGAGTGGAGTGAATGATGTCTTATTTACAGGAAGATGCCAGGGGAGGGTGAGGTTGGAGATTAGGAAGAGGTTCTTCACCCAGAGGGTAGTGGAGCACTGGAGCATCTCCCAAGAAAGCAGTCATGGCACCGAACCTGACAATATTCCAGAAGCGTTTGGCAAATGCCCTCAGACACATGGTGTGAATGCTGAAGTTGTCCAGTGCAGGGACAGGAGTTGGACTCAATGACCCTTGTAGGTCGCTTCCAAATCAGGACATTCTATAATTCTATGATTTTCTCCCTGAAGTTATGTTCTTTGTAGACAAACACCCTCAGTTCTCTTGGTGAACTTGGATGAACTACCTTTCCTAAAATGAACCTTTCTGAAAACTGTCACTCTTTAGATAAACTGGAAACAATCCATCAAACTCGTTTAACAATCTTAAAAGATGTTAAGCTTATTGGTAGAAGTCTCATATGAGCTAGGAAGTAGCCATTGTAGGGAATGAAAAGTGAAAATGGAGCCAGCAAAACCTGCAATTATTAGATTTTGGCAGTGAGGAGGGTTTTCTGAGAAGAAAATGTTTGCAGAGAGGAGGATATTGTTAATGTTGAGGGAAAAGTCAGGATATTGGTTAAGATCAGTTGACTACTCTCTGCTGTGTAGTGTAGTCGCTGCCCAGTGGAACACAGCAGTTCTTGTTGAGTAGCCAGGACTCACATCACATGGTCTGTTGGTGTGTAGTGGTACCTCCAATTCAGTTTTAGAGTAGAAAACACTAAAAAAAGTGTCAGGTGATAGCACTCGCTATAAATATGAACATGTTTTTCATGTATCTCCATGTTGTGCTAATCTGTACTCGTTAAGCAAATCCAGTTCAGGTGCTACTTAACACAAGGCAGAATGAGATGGTTTTTAATAAGTCATCTGTCTCTCTCAGAGATATTCAGAGTAGCAATAGTTTAGGAATTCCATATAATTATATGCATTTAAAAACATTCCAATTTGTCTTAGTAGAGAAATCATAGAATGGTTTGGATTGGCAGGGACTTTAAAGATCAACCAGTTCTCACCCTCCTACCATAGACAGGGACACCTCCCACTGGATCTGGTTGCTCCAAGCCCCATCCAACCTGGCCTTGAACCCCTCCGGGGATGGAGCAGCCATGATTTCTCTGGGCAACCTGGGCCAGGGCCTCCCCACCCTCACAGGAAAACATTTATCCTCAAGATCACTCAATCATCCCTCTTTCAGCTGAAACACACCCCTCTTGTCCTATCCCTGCACTCCCTGATCAAAAGCCCATCCACATCACTCCTGCAGGTAATCTTAATATCAAGGTGCTCCTTTGATTTGCATTTCCCTACTACACAAATGCCTGGATGGTGAAGGAGCCTTTATATTTCTTACAGATATATATGATAGAGTTAGGTATCTTAATGAACTGCTACATACTTAAAAACTAATTACACACAGAAACACTGTCACAGATTGGACAGAATTATTTTTACCTTTGACATTTTTATTTCTCCTTCTCCCTTTTTACCTTATCAGGAAGGTCATTCAGGATAAGCAACTACTGACTCTTTATTCAGACTGCATTTTTTCTTAAAGGAGGGTCTTTCAGTCTTGAAAAAGACTTATAATCATTCCTTTGGCTTTCTTTAGATATGTTTGCTGAACTCCTCAGGGAGGCTTTGATATCCTGACACTTCATGTTAGTGCAGTGTGTTTGCCAGAAATATTCTTTGTCAAAGAGGTTGCAGAGCTTTCTTCTGTTCACCTCTTGAAACTGCATGGCATGCAGGTGCCTACAGTGAGCAAATGGGATAAAGAAAATGGTGTAAAAGTAATTACTGTCAGCTATTTGGTGCAATAACTTGAAAAGATTTTTCATCAAACAGTGGAGGAGCAGTGGTTCATTCAGAGTAAAATGGTAAACATTAGGTTTTGATGAAAACATCTAGAATCTCTGCTATGGGGTGCCTTAAAGAGACACCAGTGAGAAATATTCTGAGCACTCCTGTGCAGGTGAAGTTATTTCAGATTGGGGTTCCTCCCCGAGCCCTGGATAGGAAGCTGTGCTGACACAAATTTAGCGGTGTCAGTGGGACTCTCTTTCAATCACAGCTGGACACTATTATCTCAGATAACAGTAGGTCTGCACACAGTATTTTAGTCTTGGAAGTGCTAACACACTCAGGTTCTATTTTCCATTTCTCTGATAGAGACTTCTTACTTTGCAACTTCCAGAAATACAGACACAGAACAGCACTAGAATAAATCATAGTGATTTTCATTCTACTTTAATAAATCGTTGCCTGAATTATCAACACCACTTCACTATTAGTACTAAGTAAACTAGCTTTTATAAAATACAAGCAACTTGATAATTTATCTTAAGCCCCAATTTATCTTCTTCTTGTTTTTAAAGGTAAGATATAATACTACGTGAAAATAAGAATTGCTTCCCTAAGGAAATTTTAATGCAATCAAAGTAATCTGACTGTGCATGCGTGAAAACAATGCCAGGTTTAATGAAATTTAAAATACATTAGAAACAGGGATGAAATGAGGGATTCCAAGCAAATTGACAATAACACTGAAGAGTGGAGGCAAAATACTGTAGCTTCAAGTTAAATGTGGAGGGGGAAACTAGCTCATGCAATGTGTTCTTTTGAACAAGGGGAAGTAAGAATGTGGAAGTGGCTTGAGGGAGCGGTTTTGGAGTGCAGTAGATGAGGGGTGATGAAAGAAGAGACTAAATCACATGAGAAGGTAGGTGTAGAGGTATGTAAAGCCTCCAAGGTGAGTGCAGGGAGAATGAACTTTAAATTAAATTCCAACTTTTTGTAGAAAATGTAATTTAAAAAAGAATATATTTCTCAATAAATGGAGAATTTGTATGCAAGTAATAGATCCTGGCTGGAAAGCAGTCCTCCCATCTTCAGGTCTGTCAAAAGCATAAACATGAAGAGGACCAGAAATGAATGTCTGCCAGATCCAAACATAGTGTGAGCTTAAAATAGTTGTTCATTTCTAATTCCAGTCTAGAAGTCATAGGCATCAAGGAATTTGTTGTTGATTGACTTAATAGCCTTTACACTTACCATATCTCATTTCAAAGAGGCCTGGTTTGTGTGTTCTTATCACAACCTGAGGGCTGTGGTGATTGCCAGAGTTGGGTCTAGGACATCACTCTGCCCATGTGAGATTGATGGGATAACAGACCATTTGTAAGGGTCACTTCAGTACAATTGTGGTATTTGATTTGTGCAACTTCTGCCAGTAAAGGTGTTTTACAATTTAGGGACAACTTTTCTTTGCTTTATCATACAGTCTGTGGAAACAGAAATCACTGTATTCATCTAGGACTGTCTAATAATTTTCTTTGCTCCTCCTCTCTACAAAGGCTTGCTTGCCATGTGGAGAACCAAGGAAAGGTGTGAAAACCATTTTTTTTTTTTAAATTTCAATCTATCTCACTATCTCTCTCTGGGGGCAAAACACAAATTTCCTCAGAGACTGCTTGCAAGGAGGTTTGAGTCAACACGTCACCGGTCAAAACTTTTTGCAGGTAAACACCAGCACAGTCCAGGGTGTGACACGAATGCAGATGTAGCTGAGAAACTGCCAGATTCCTTTGCACATACTCAGCCAGGGCTGTGAATTGGGATTTTGCCTGGGATGCAGCCTTCAAGTTAACTTTAGACTCTCCTTTCTTCCTAAACCTATGTGGATAGAGTTATTTTGGTTTTAATGCATTTCAACTTCTGCAATTAAGTTTTCTTCTCAGAGAAAAAAAAAGTCAAGTATTAGGCCAACTTAAGTCTCCTGTATTTATTTATTTATTTAATTATTTTTATTCTCCTTCTTCAGAGAAAGGTGAGAATAAGTTTCTGGATCCTAATGTATTACACTGATATCTATATAGCACTTATTTTTTAATGTCTGGTGTAAGGACCAGCAAAACACACATGCTATTGAACAATATTCATCTTCTTAGTATAGCTGCTTAATAATGGGGTGGTGATACCAGAACAAACCTCATCTACTTGTGTTTTTGTAGATCACCATCTCTTTTTACATGGTTTAGTGTTTGATAGGAATGGTTGGACTCGATGATCCATGGGGTCTCTTCCAGCCTGGTGATTCTATGATTCTATGATACCTCTGTGGTCATGTTTTCTTCTTAGGCAAGTGCCCAAACAAGTAGTTTCGAGAGTAAATACAGAAGAGCTAGAGTCAAATGCCTTTTTACATTATGTGCTGACTGTGGTGCAATATTTAACAAAATTGTTAGCCAGTAGCTGCACGAGTCTACATATTATGAGTTTAAAGATGCAGATATGAATAATTCTTGAGAAGAGTTGTGACTGTGTGTTAGACGCAAAAGCTATACTGCCTTCTTAAAGGTAGGATAGCCTCCCTGGGATTTTTCCAGTGGAGTTTAGATCTGTTCCTCTAGACAGAAGAGAAAAGAACAGGCTGTTCAAATTCCTTCTGGTTCTACTGTAATCCATGGGTAACAAGGTAGACCCTTCTTGCCCACAGACTGGACAAAGTAAGGTGAGTCGAGGTAGGTGACAGAGGAATAAGTGTAGTCAGGGGTCTCTGGATAGAAGAGTACCTGGAGGACCTCAAAGTCCTACAGGTTATCTCACTGCAGGCACTTACAGTATGAGCTGAATGGGAGCATCATAGGAAGTGACAACAACATAGAAGACAACCGTATGTTTCCATGCTGCATGAGTTAGGCTTAGTTTGTTTTCATTACAAGCATGTATTTGACCCGTGTGGATTTTCATCCCATCGCTATTCCAACAGCTTAAAATCAGGTAATTTTCTGCAACATCACTGTTTTGAAACATTCAGCTTTCAAACATCTACATTCAGGGCCATCTTTTGTATAACACTTTGTCAGGAAACAGCCTGAAAGTTGGAGAGATTCCTAATTAAAATCAATTAGAAGGAAAGATGTCAGCTGCATTTTCCGTGCTCATCTGCACCTTCGCACTGTGTGAGAGGAAGAGGATTTCTGTCTCAGAACAGACTTAAGCTCCTCAGACTTAAGCTGCTCCTCAAAATTCAGGAAGTAAAACTGGGAATTAGGAACAGATAATTCTGCAGAGAACAGACAGGTAAGCTGCAATGTAAATATAGGTTGTTACCATATATATACTGTTTTCATGGTATCAAATACTCATAGAAAGATATAATAATCAGGTTGGAAGAGATCCACTGGATCATCGAGTCCAACCATTCCTATCAAACACTAAACCATATATATGTGTGTATAAATATATGTTTACATCCAGTTGAGTATCTTTTTCACAGCTCAGATCGACTCCCCTCAGTGCTCCTTGGCTTGGCCAGTGCACTATGTTATTTTTGGCTATGTTATTTTTGTGATATTTAGATTTTATTTGAGTAGACTGGTAAACAACTGAGCTGTGACTCAAAAGTGTGTTTGGTTCTATTTCTTCTTTGGGGTAGTCCGAGTGAGTACTGCCTGTTCCTCACACAGACCTTTCTCTATTAGAAAAACAATCTTCTCTATAACTTTATATCAAGCTTTTGTATAATTTGTTCTTCACATCTCTGTTTTTTCTACTGCTTCTTCTTCCCATTCTTTCCTTGTCTGTTCACAGAAGTTGTTCACAATTAAGTTATGTTATTCAGAGAAATGATATGATATTAAAATGCACCATTGCATGGATTTTCTTATATGCGTATGAACTTTGAAGCAGACTTCTTTGCTCAGGTAAGCCTTAACATCTTTTTCAACACCATTTCTGTCCCAAGTGCGCAGTCTGCTTTCATTAAGATACAATACAGTAATATTGAATTCCACATTGATATTTTGAGTCCTGGGTTACCTCAGTCCTTCTCATCCAAGGGGGAACTCCATTTACTCAAAATACATTGTTCCTCCTTTTGCTCAGTTCTAGTAAATACATTTAAATGTTTCCAAAACAATGGTGGTTTTACACAAACAGGGAGAGTTACTTAAAGGAATAAAAGCAAGCTCCCAGTTTTATCATCTTTATTTCTTCTGTGAGATTGACTTAACTGTGCAAACTGTGTCCCCATTTTATTGTTTACTGAGGATGCAAATGCACAATAGGGCATTTTTGGACCAATTCTTGCCCTTGCCATTTGTCTGGCTACGTGCAGTGCAGTTTAGACAAAAAAAGAGGTTATATTCCATTCTAGTGTGTTCTACTTTTAACATTCGTTACTCTTCCAAATTTTAACACATCCGTTTGTCATCCCACATATCTTTGGTAATGATGAGATGCACTTCCCTCAGCGCTCGTCTGTTCTTTTAACAATCCATGTGAGTGACACAGATTAATAAAATGTGGCATTTCAGGATCCAGAGTAAAATATGAAATAAAAAATGACTGTTTGAGGAAAAATTAGTCATATGCAGAGGGACCTATTAAAGTTGCCTCGCATACCAAGCCTTTGTTCTGAGCATGTGTGACTGGAAGTGCAAAGCTCGGCTGTCAGAATTTGTTTAGCTAATGATTCTAACTTGTTAAAATTTTAACCATGGCTCCTTTTGTTGTGCTTCAAAGGATTTGTAATGCTCTTTATATTAATTTGTCTTATATTCTTGAAAATATAGATTTTTTTAGTTATTATTTGGGCATTGATCTGACTGCTCAGCAAATACTATTTATATGTAATTTTGATTTTGAATATGGGGTTCAGTCTGAAAAGAATCTGCATAAAATTCATAGCTCATATATAAGCACTTTTTTATTCACTAAGACATGAGATACAAATCAAGTGTGAGAAAAGCTTGAAGCTAGACTGTAAGATGCAAATGCTAAAATCTATCACAATTCATGCTGTCAGAGAAATACACATTTAGAAATCCTTGGTCATGTATAATAATAGACTGAAACACAAATAGCATGCTCAAACATAAAACTTTCAAGAATGCTTTTGTTTGGGGAGAGCCTGAAAAAAGCCCTAAAAGTACAATGTGCAAAAGAATTCATAATGACTTTAAGTTTTTAGTGTGGCACTATCAGCCCCATTGTCTTTATTCTGTCTTTGTGCGGGAAACAACAATAACAAAGGATTTAGCTTTCTGTGATAAGCTTCTGAGTAACTATCCAGTCACAAAAATGACTGTGTGACCCCTTACATGGGGCAAAGGTGATGCAAACCAGTGTTGGGTTATGATGTTTGGCATTGTTCTATTCTCCTGCTGGTCCCTGTCCACACTGCAAACATTTTGCTCCCTGAGCTGGTTCCAGCACCCAGCAGAGTGAATGGAGACTATCCTTGGGTTTTTAACAGGCTTTGGAGTAAGTGCAGTTTGTTCCTTATGGAAATGTTCAAAGTATAGAGCCTTCTTCTGAGGGTCATGTTTTGGAGACTGGTGGGAATGGTTGGACTCTATGATCCAGTGGATCTCTTCCAATCTGCTGATTCTATGATTCCTCTCCCAGTATGCACAGGTGGTGTGAGATAGGTTTCAGTAAAGCAAAGAACNGGTATGCACAGGGAGGTGAACTAACCAGCTCCAGGCTAAAGAGAGGTGGTTTTATACAGATACATCTAAATGCAGTCGTTTGTGTGTACATACCTTTCTCATCATTGGGAAAAAAGGGACTCCTGGAACATCTGTGGGAACAGACAGGCAGCTTTAGAAACCCTTTGAAGAGATGGGTCCAAGCCAAAAGCAGAGATAGTGAACAGTGGTGTGACATAGGTTTCAGTAAAGCAAAGAACTGAACTTGCTGCTTCTTGCCACAAAAAATCTGACTGTTGAGGACCTCTTGATTTCACAGGAAATATAATTTCTTTTTTGTCTGTTTCTGATGGAGGGTTGAGCTCTGGAAGACATTGCACAAGGAAAGAATCAGTCTCCTGTTAATCTACATGTCTCTTGGTTCTGCTGATCTCTGTTGGGACAGTTTAATATCCACCTGCCCATTACTTTCTTTGTAGTAAAATGCTCCTGTTAAAAATAATGCCTGCTCGAACTTCCCATTTCTTAAAAAGTTATAAGGTTCATAATTAAATTCTTCACATGGTCTGTGAGGTGAAAACTGCACATAGTAACAAATCCCTTTACTACCAGCAACCAAGAAGTTATTGGTTGGATCTCTTGTGGCTAAAGAGCACTAAAAGGAAGGTAGTCAGGGATGAGTTGGGTCATAGAACCCTGAAGGAGGCAGCACCATTTACAACGCACAGTGCTCACAACCAGACTGCACTGATAATTGTGTTTTTATACCTTATTGACTGGTAGATTGCACTGGTATCAACTGTAAGGGTAGAAGAATGTATAGAAATCTGTGCAATTAAATTGCTATGAAAGATTTCTGAATTCAAAAGCACTTGCATGTACTTTTAGTATGTGTTTTGTATTTTCTTTCTGATAGAACTAAAAAAGAAGCTACATGGATAATTACAGACCAAGAAATGTAAAGGGTTTCCTAATGGTTTTGGGAAATATTATGTATGGAACAGTGTACCACTAAACGTGTCCCAGTATATCTATTATTTGTATTTTTACAATTCCCATTTTCTGGAACCGAAGATTGGTTGCCAGTGTCAAATAGTGACCTTCCGAACCAGATTTTCTATCCTTTATGCAGTGACAACTTTGTTCCTCTTCGTGTGTGAAGCTTGAGATTGTGCTCTTTCTGTCTCTTCACAGCAGAGATTTTGTCATGGCAGCTACTCATGAGCATATGGAGGCAACAGCCTCTTGGACATCAGAAACTGAAGCATCAGAACAAGCTGCATTAGTGGGCAAGTTGAAAGATACTTCGTTGTGGATGAATATCATGTAAAATGTTCTATCTGCAGGAAAATGTGTGTGGTTTTCTGTGCAAAATCAAGGGGATTCCTAACGCTGCCCAGCTTGGAAATGGGTGTGTGTGGATGGCCTAGGATGCCCGGACGCTGTGGCATATTTTTGGATTTCTCTTGGATTAATATCACGCTTCAGTGCATCCATCTGTCTGTGTACTGTGAGCAAGTGTTGGAGGAAGGTAAGTGATAGACAATCAATTAGAAATGCAGGCAGAGTTTAGGACGTTAGCACTTTTCAGTAACTTCTTACTGGTAAGGTGCTGCCATACTGAAATGATAAACAGGCTTATACAGTTTTCAAAATAAACAAAATCCATTTTGTAGAGGTAATTAATAAAAACCTGTGAGGCTGAATAACATTTCCAACCTTCCTTGTTCATAGAGCTCAGGAAAACACAAGAGATAGGCAGAAGTTATTTTGTTGTCATAACAGTCTGGGGTGGACTTGGTTAGATAACTGACATAATTTCCTGGAGACTAAGCTAATGATTTCAGAGCTGCTTGGCAGGTCTGCAGTCACAAAGCAAAAGCATTGTCTGTTTTTTACCATTTTAACCTACCCTGCAAACTCTACTTCAGAAGTCAAGCTCCCAGCTTTCCTGACGCTGTGCCTTCAAATCCATTTTGAGCAGTGGATGCATTGTGTGTGTCAGGCTTGGAAGCGCAAACTATTAGCCTAGAAGTTACTGAGTGAAATAAATAAAGCGAAAAGCCTATCAGAAACTTAACCCATATGGTTTAGCAATCACTAAACCAGCTAACAAATAGAGACCATTTAAATTGCCTCACAATGCCAGTTGCTTACAGAATCCCTGCCATCCTCTTGATAGGTTAAAAAAATAATCTATTTGCAGCTCTAAGGTTGAAGAATGCAATGAATTTAGCAAGCTCAAGCCTCACTGCACTTGTCTTTCATGCTACCAAATGTGTCCTTTTAAGATATTTTACTGTTTCACACCTGATTGAATACGGAATTTAAGAAGATATCTTCTCACGGTATATCTGTTCTTAAGTCTCTTATCATTTCTTAATGTTGGAACACAAACGCGCCAATATCCATGGGACACTTGGAAAATATTTATACAAAATGTCATGGCTGATGCTTTTAGAGTTTTATTTGAATATCTA
This sequence comes from Piaya cayana, assembly GCA_013389865.1. Classification (NCBI taxonomy): domain Eukaryota; kingdom Metazoa; phylum Chordata; class Aves; order Cuculiformes; family Coccyzidae; genus Piaya; species Piaya cayana. The sequence continues at coordinate 103,279 of WAAB01022573.1, forward strand.
AGGAAGACTTAGATTTCATACTTCACAGAAAGTATTAGACCACTCATCCACAGACAAATACCCTCTGCCATAGCATATTCCTTTGAAAATAGTGGCTAATGACATTAAAAGGGTTGGCAAATGGCAACCTGAGGGCAACAGACTAACAATGACCGTGTTTGTCACTAGTGTGATTTCCTTCCAGTTAATCAAATTGCAGCAGAAATTATTTGGCCCGATTAATCTGTAGGCAATGTCTTCAGAGAGACTGATGGACATACGAGGGCTGCGTATTTGAGCAGCGACGCTCTGTGACATGCTCCTGAGTTCCTGTTGTGGGAAATCACATGAACCTAGCGCTGCAGAAATTTATGATGTGCTTATGTCTCCTTTTCTTCCTTAAAGACCCCACATTTTTAAATACCTAAATTATCTCAATATTTCAGTGTTTTAAATAGTTATTTCTAGCTTCAATTTATAAATGTATCAAAGCAATACGGTGGTGGTGCATGCAGATGAATCTCAGTGCATCTGTGTATTTACAAAGGTGTTGGTAGGAACTTATACCTCTATACATAAATATAGATACTGCAGATGTACCAAACATTTGTAACATTTTCATGCTCTAAATAATTCAGTGTGTTTGGGGTATTGGAAACAAAGATTGCCTTGGGATATCAGTAGGTCATACATTCAGTGAGAATCGGCTTCTCCATTAACCAGCCCTGGCATTGAATCAATAGAGTGTGAGTTATGCTGGCAGCTTGTGCATTTCAGCCTCATAAAAAGTGAAAAAAACCACCCAAATTTCACAATGGCTTATCCGGAGCAGAAAGAATCTCAGTGACTAATTTTGCATATGAAATTAATGAAAGGCTGTGGAGAACAACAGAGCTCAGAACATTGGAAAATTCTTTGTGGACAGGGTTTGTGTAGAACAGTTAATAAGTGTTATAGTTTCCCTCATTTCTCATCATAGTTCTTTTCTCTTTGGCTGTCATGGGTTTTTTCTTGAGAATTAAAGGCTGTATGTTTAGAGCCCATTTCCAGACTTGCAGAATTGACTGAAGCTCTGTAAGCAGTAAGTATATAAGAACATACGCAGGAAGCTGCAATTCTTATTTAAAAGACTGGCAATGTTTGTGCTCAAGTGTTGTCAACGTGAGGCTAAGTTAAGTTCTTTTAATAATATGTTTCTGAGTTTTCCAATGTTGCACAATCCAAGAGGAGTGTTCACGTGCTTCAAGGTGCCTGTGTGTCTGTGAGTTTGTGTGTGTGCACAATATCCCCAGTCAGAACAAAAGCGTTCAGCATCAGGATATGTTAGGTTCTTTCCTGCTTACAAACTGTCTTCTACAGCAAACTGACCTTTCTCTGAATAGGTCAGCACTCTCACAGAGCCCAGGGACCACTCTCTGACCTATGTTACAGTGAAGAATGTCTGGAGTATCTTCACTGATGCCAGAACAGCTGCTCCATTATGAACCGGTGTGAGAGCAGAAATTTCACTGGGAGCTGCCTTCAAGTATCTGCGCGAACAATTTAGAAACTTAAAATCAGTTTCTTTGCAATGGTAATTAATTTAAGAAAAGTTTTTAATGAGGCATCTGCACTCTGCCAGCAAAAGTAAAGGAGCCGATCAGAGGACACGTGGATGAGCAGGTGAAGAAATCTCCTAACCTTTAACCTTAGAGATTGTAATTTGTGTTCACCTTGGAGATGGAGGTCTACAGAGAAAACCAAAATGGTTGTCAATGGATAAGCAGAGCCAACCTGATTTCTTTGCTAGTTATCTCATAAACCCTGTAAGCAGCAAAATTGAGATGACTATTCTGTTCTAGAAAAAGGAAAATAAAATTCCTTTACTTTGAATTAAGCACGGATATTACTGACAGACTCCATCACAGATGATCAGTACAAAATTCATGTTACATATTACTTGACATCTTTTTCTCTCATTGAAATTAAAGAAATTTAGGATGCTTTCAAACAAAGCTGTGTCTAATTCTCTAAAAGTGCACTTGTCTGCCTTGAGGAACCTTCAGGAATGTCTGTTTATGATAAACCACTTCAAGCATAAAGTTCGCAGACGTGTAGAATGTTAACAACTATAGAGAAAAAACATTTCTATTTAATTCAGATCATTTTCCAATTTATGTAAATTAAAGGCTTGCATTTTTTTCTCTTTTGTCCCAGATCTCAATTTTCAGTGCTTTATTGCATCAAACAGCCAGAAAAAAGTGGATGCATTTACTGAAATGTGTCTTTAACACTAAACTCAGAGTAATACTTATAATCATGCAAAATATCATTGGACTTGGCTCCTCATGACACTGCCATCACCAAGTCCTCCAAAGTGTTTGAATTCAGTCCAGATTCAGTGCTGGATCTCAAATGTTATATGTTATTTCACACTCATTTAGGATGGGTTTGTTGTGTTGATTTAGACCTTCTGCCAGGCTGATTTCTAACTTGAGGACCTTGAGGAGCTGTGGCTAAGTAGGAGCTAGAGAATCCAACACTGTGTTGGTGCCACGGTGTTCAGCAAGCCAAATATGATCCCACCGTGTACCTCACTACCTATGTGTGTTTTGCCTCTTCTTTGGGGAGTGAAACCTAATACTACCTCCTTCATTATTTTGCTGATTCACCCGCATTCTCCGTTTGTGCAACAGAAACAGGTGTTCTGAAAGAAAGGGGAAAAAAAACAAAGAGAAGTCTTGTACACAATAGGGTCATTGCAGAACTATTTTTCCTTCCAAAACTGTAGGTATTTATTCTCTACCTGTTATCCTTCATTGTTTCATGGATGATGTACCTAAAATTTGCAGCATGTCACTGAACTTTCTCCCCTTGTGCTCTGTATGTATTTATTGTGTGTGTGTGTATACATACGTAAGCATCTGTAACCTTATACATACTGAGAAAGAAGCAGTTACTCCTTGGGCTGTGTAACCATGCTGTGCACAGGCAAGAGTGGTCAGGTGAGAAGTGGATGGGATGAGTGAAAGCTTAAAACAGGTTATATAACTAAGTAATATTTACTATATTTTTGTAGGGAAGATGTGAAGATTGTTATTGGGTAGTGCTGCAGACAGGGTGCTCGTGAAGTGCCTTTAAGCACTCAGGAAATCAATTTATTTTGAACGTGAAGGTCAGTCTGTGCATGAAGACGTCTGGATCAATGGTCATGATAGTAATGAACCAGCTTACACTATCATCCTTTCCTCCTTCGGCTGTGTTCACTTTCATGGAATACTTTGTCATAGGTTTTCTCACAGATCCAATGCCTCTATGACAAATCAGGTGATAGAATGAAGGTCCTGGTTCTTGATGAGTGATCCCAGAGTCCCTGTGAAGCTGAAACCTCTGTTGCTTCTCATGTCACGAGGGTGTGCATGTTCACTGGGCTCTATATAAAAGACAATGACTATATTGTCATGGTATTCTGCTATGTTGCATACATAATTGATTGCATCCATGAGCTGAAGTATGAAGGCAAGGAAGTACAAGACTGGAAAGCTTGTACCAGTAACGATCACGTTCATATCAATAAAAATATTCAATGGATGTTTTTAGATTGAATATTCTTGTGGTCCCCACACAGGAGGTATGGATATGAAAACATACTCTATAGCATTTTGACACTGGAATTCAGCATTGAATCCAGCATATTCACAATGTGAGGTTTCCCAAGTGCTACAGCATGCACTAACACCATGGATTAGAATGAGAATGCTCCCAGTCCTTGTGCAACTCTGCTTTCACCTATGTAGTTCACAAGTGAGCATGTGGAACGTGTCCCTACCCATGGCAGGGGGCGTGGAACTAGATGATCTTTAAGGTCCCTTCCAATCCTACCTACTCTGTGATTCTATGTAGAACTACAGACAGAGGATAAATGGGAACAAATGTCCTTACAGGAAAATAGAACTACTCTAGAACAGCAGTGACATTATACGCTAGAGACTCTTTTCTCTGCCACAGTGTTCAGATGTTCTTGAACCAGTTTGTAAGCCCAGGCACAGGTGTGTCTTCCCTATGGCAGAGACAACAGACAAGATTAAGAGCTGTTTATTGTTCTGGGATGGAAACTGGTTTATGTGATGCAGTGGCGGATGAATGCTGAGGAAATACTTTCTGTATATTAAGTGTAGATTTAACTTGTAATGTGTTCTGAAATCCAAATGATGTGTCATTTCTTAATGTTGGTGAACAACTTCCATTTCCTCACATTGCATATCTAGTAGCCTCAGAGTGCCCCAGTAGAAATGTTGGATAAAAGCCCTTAATCCCATGACCCTTTAATAGGACATATGGAGCAGAAATTACCAAGGCACAGCAGATGTTTCTGGATTGTTGCGTGCACAAATTTGTGTACTTATTCACAAAGAATTGAAGTAAGAACTAAAGTTAAGTGCATCAGTCATAATTAGGGGATGTAGGCAATTGAGTTTTAGCCATGATGAATATTGTTGTATAAGTAAGGGCCTGCTTTATCATAGAATCACCAGGTTGGAAGAGACCCACCAGATCATTGAGTCCAACTATTCCCACCAGTCTCTAAACCATGCCACTCAGTACCTCATCTACACATGCCTTAAACACCTCCAAGTAAGGCTAGTCAACTTTTATTTCCTCTTTTGCCACATTCTTTTTTGTCAGTACAATCCTTTTGAAGAACCTTCTCTGTGAGTGCAGCATTGGGTTCAGCAATGTTGTGCTCGGTTCCTGTGCTTGAGGTTTACAGTCCTGGTAGTCACAGAAGTGGGTGGAAGATTCTAGTGCCTTTTCCCTTTCCCAGTGTAGCACATGGAAGGCAGATGTAAGAGAGGGACTCTAGATCTGGTTTTATTTAGTGTTCTCTCTGATAACTAAGACTTGCTTTTCTACTGCCTAGTGCATAACTGGGGTTATTTAAAGGGTGATTGGGCACTGGCAGAGGCTGCCCAGGGAGGTGATTGAGTCACCTTCCCTGGAGGTGTTTAAGGCATGGGTGGATGAGGTGCTGAGAGACATGGTTTAGTGTTTGATAGGAATGGTTGAAATCAATGATCCGGTAGGGTCTTTTCCAACCTGGTGATTCTATGATTCTATGATTCTATAAGGCTGCTTTGTGTTGTGTTTCATCACCTTGGTGTACAGGCCAAAGAATTTGGATCTTGCTACATGTGTCCTTCATTTGCATGGATGCTGTACATGTGTGTACACTGGTTTGGATTGTTTTACTTTACTCAAACAAGAACGTATAGATATTTATCATTAAACAGAAATATTTTCTACCCTGGGCAGAATAATTACTGAACTCTGTCTCTAGTGAACAACCAACCAGGAAAACATATTTTTATCAGGGTTTTTTCATACTGGCAATCTGGAAAGGTAGATATTGCGTTCTGTTACTGCGCTTGTCAGCACAAATATGTGTAGGCTTTATTAATGTTTACATTAGGAGCCTTCATTTACTTATGCACAATTACTGCAGCAGTTTCTGAAGGCAGCCAGTTGAATCGTGGGGTTTGTGTTGTTTCTTCAGATATAGCTAATTTGTCACTGAAAACCAAAAATGAGTTACTTGTGACGCTCTTTGCTAGCATTTTAGTTTTACATTATCAAACATGCGCTGGTCAGTCCCATTTTGAGCTCTGTACTAGAGTAAAGGAACTTTTGAGAGATGATATTTATTAGAGGAGGTAAATTGTATATTGTAGTATTTAAAAATACAGCTTTGTGATGAAGACCATTCCATAGCAACAACCATAGAGCAGCAAGGGAGCACTGAAAGGAGCTAAAAAATGATGTGTATGTATTCCTAACTTGATACAAATAAACATAATGCTTTTAAAGGATCTGCCAGCAAAAAGGAAACTTTCTTAACTAGTGTGGATCAAAACCAAAGGCCATGGCTACGTGAACATTTTGACTTCCTTTGACTTTTGGGAGCGCAGCTGAACCAAAACCTGAACTTTTCACCTGTGCTTCTTACTGTCAGTGACAGCCAAGAGCTTATTTCTACTTGTTTTCCTCTGATAAGAGGCTATGTACCTTGGCTTCTCCAAAAGAGGACATACATCAGAGCATAACTGTGTGTTGAAACCAGGTTTTACTCCCTACTATAAAATGACCTTTTTTAAAGCACATTATATGGTGTTGCAGTATGCACTGATTTCTGCTAATGTCTTCAGAGCTCCAGGAGAACTCTCTGGAATTTAATCCTGTGACTCATACAGATGTGCTAATAATTCCTGCTTAATATAGGCAAAATTAAAGTCTTCCCTTACATAGAAATGATCCTGGTTATTGTAAAACCAGTGAAAATGCAGAAGGGGGTAGATTTTGTTAATTGTGTTGACTCTGATTAAAATGTGATAAATTTTAGAAGATTCATGTTCATCATTAATTGGTGTTTCCTATAGATAAACTACAATTAGTGCCTGAAATTATTTCTGCAGGTTAAAAGAACACAAAAAAATAAACTTAAGGAAAAGTAGAAAGGAACCAAAGGCTCGTTGGAAAGATGAGGCTGGGAGCAAATGTGTTCAGTTATAGTTCTGTTACAATGGTGTTTTATCACTGAGCTCATGAAAGGCAACTTCTTCTCTTAGACTGTCTTAATGCAATGAAAGAGTTATTGCGGTCTCCAGTTTGTAGCCTGCAGGCTAATAAATTCAGCAGCTCAAGTGGGTGACAAGAAGGTCATCTTACTGGCAAACTACCCTGTGTGCCCGCACAGATATGTAACACGTTGATTGACTGCTGGGATACATGTTAGTTGTGATAGAAACCATATGTCTTCTTACTCACTCCAGGCTATGATTCGTCAGGTGCAGGTGACACACAGTTATCTGCAGTGTTGTGAGCCCAGAGATTAAATGACTGATTGAAGTAAGACTTTGTTTGGAATGTTGGGAACATACCAAAAAGGTTCAGCAATTCATTCAGTTAAGCATACAGACTTGTACAGCTCCTTGAAGCTCATACAAATGAGAGAAACTTCCTGGGCTTGAAAGATAGGGTTGTATTAATCTTTAAAAGCGTCCTCCTTTGATATTTCTGCTACGTAGTTTTGTAAGTAAATCAGTAATAATAGGAAGAAAAGATTCCCTTGACAAAGTTTTGCATGGTTGTTTGCTATGGTTGTACCAGCACTGCAAAGAAAAATACCTTGAGGCTTCCTGTCCCAGTGAGTTGTGCAGAAGATGAAGTGGTTGGTAGTTCTTCCCCCTTCCGTCTCGTAACTTCCCATGAAATTCCTGGCATGTATTTCAACTCAGTAGCTGGGGCTATGGGGATTTTCTTGCAAGTTTATTTTTGTTTTGTTTTAAATAAGCTTTTTTTTCAGTGGTTAATCTCCTCTTTGTTTCAAGAGAAAAATCTTGAGTATTTTTTGCAAGCATTTATCATCCATTTTCATTTCAATTATTAAAGTATTCTAAATTCTTCTTCTTTCAGGGTAAAGCCCTAATTCTGAGATGCTTACTCAGGAGAAAAATACAAGTTTCCAAACTTTGAGATTCGACCAGCACTTGTCACTATAAAAATAACTCTATTTTTACCCCCTCCACAATCTTTTGGCAACCATTTGAATATTTCCTATAAAGTGGATTTACTATGAGCTATCACAATAAATCTCACTAAGATTCCTGATAAACTTGTCAACAGTTAGGAATCTTGTTGTCAAGAAAACATAAAATATTCATGTTTCCTATCCATAATGACTAATTTTACTGAAGTTGTTACTCTATGGGAATACTTCTACGCTTTGTGCATTCTAGTTAGGTGCTTGTTGTGCCTCAGCTGCTTTAGGTACAGAAATATGTTACAGTTGGGGTTCCACTGCTAGATGCAGAGAATTGCTATCATTTCAGAGCAGCATCATTTCACTACGATGCTACAGTAAACACTTGTGCCGCCTTTTCCTTTTTCACCCTGCATACTACCCGTTGTTTTAAAAGGCAGTGAGAATCAGGACATTGAAAACTTGGCATTTGTTTAAAACTTGTTTCAAACAGATGAACTACATGGTTTTCCAAGCCACTCGTCTCTATTAGTGTCACTTGGAGCTGGACTGCTGCCCCCTTTGTATTCAGTGCACTTCCTTCTTGTGGGAGGTGGTGGAAGGAACTGCAATCCCTCTGCTTATCTTCAGGCTGCAACAGTGTACTCAGTAACAGCACAAACATCCCCTTGGCCTCATCAATATGCCTGAAGTGTGAGCAAAGGTGCTTCACTCTCCATGGCCATTAAAACCTGTTGATTTCATCAATAAGGATGCCAGTAATGGAGAGATGTCATAGTGACTTTATGATGTGAATGACTGCTCAAAAGACATTGGATTGAGATACCAAATCCATCTCACATACCTCAGCGCATGCATGATGGTAATGGTTTTCATTCACAGTGAGCCTGGGATAGATTCAAAACTTGTCTGAGCTGTAAAGCTTTCTAAAATTCAATAACCATTCCTCTGAGCCACACAGTCCCTTTGCTTACTTGAGAAACTTGTTCATGTTTTTTAACAGGTTCCTTTTCATGTATGAGATCTTTATTGTTTCCATACCTTTCTCTCGGTGGGAAATAGTTTCTAGGTTCTGTGGGGCATGTGAATAAGAATACTAAAGATTCACTCAAATGTAAAATACTGCAGACCATCTGGTACTGCTGCATGTACTTGTTTGATGCTGTGAAACTAACTGCAGGATCCTGTCTTTAATCAGAGTTCTGGCCCTGCTTACACCACCAACAGGGGCTGCAAAGCATGAAGGACTGTAAGGAGAGCAAAGTGTAGCTAGTCCTCAGCAAAGTCAGATTCCTTCCTGATTGGGGTTTAGTAATGAGAAACTGGGTGTAGCAGTCATAGAATGAATGGAATATCATGGAATGGCTTGAGTTGATAGGAACTCCAAAGCCCATCCAGTTCCAGCCCCCTGTCATGGGCAGGGACACCCCTCACTGGATCAGGCTCCTCAGAGCCCTGTCTAACTTGGCCTTGAACATCTCCAAGGATGGGGCAGCCATCACTTCCCTGGACACCCTGTTCTAGGGCCTCACCACCCTCATAATGAAGAATTTCTTCCTAATGTCTAATGTTAATCTTCCCCCTTCTAATTTAAAGCCATTCATTCCCCTTGTCCTATTACTACAGGCTCCCTCCCCAGCTTTCCTGGAGCCCCTTTCAGCACTGGAAGCTGCTCTAAGATCTCCCCCAGTACCTTCTTTTCTCCAGGCTGAACAACCCCAACTCTCTCAGCCTGTCCTCATAGCAGAGGCTCTCTGAGACCTTGGATCACGTTCATTACCTCCTCTGGACCCGTTCCAACATCCTTCTTATGTTGGGGATTCCAGAACTGGATACAGGACTCCAGGTGAGGTCTCACTAGAGCAGAGTAGAGGGACAGAATCACCTCCCTTACCCTGCTGGCTGATTTTTAAAACTTATTAGTTCAAATTTGAGTATTTTACCTGGCATATGTGTTAAGTGTTCTTGACACCTAGTTGTGCTATACATTAGTAGATTAAAAATCAAAGTGATACCTTTTAGATTTTTGATTGTAATAAAATTTTCAGGCCACTAAAATGCAGTGTAGATAACTTGCTACCTTCCTTCTTGTTTCAGAATGCTCCCTTGGAAGAGAAATACTCTTAAAAAATTGAAACATGAGTAACAGCAAAGTTTACTTTAAGAAAAACCTTTAGAAAACATAACCTGCAACAGTTATCAGACAATATTTAACTGAACTTCTGTGCTGAACAGATACTTCTCACCAAAGAGTCTTTTTCTCTGAAAAAGAAAAGAAAAAACTGTAGAAAACTTACCTGAAGAAAGAAACCCATATTTGGCCTAACCCCCCCACCTCTTTTTTCCCCCAACATCCCCAGAGTTCCATGTGCAACATGAGTGTCAATGTTGTGCACAGTATTTTCACTGGAAAGGCTTTGTGTAATCGATACAATGAGAAAATTCTCAGTAAGTCGTCTGAACTCACATCTCTAAAACACCATAGAAGAAGTACTTTGGAGCTCTGTTTACTTTAGGTGCTAGCTCTAGTTGTGTTTCAGACAGGCTGTCCCTAGTTTCAGGTGCCTTGCTGTGGGTTAGGGGAGGATTTAATACCTGCTTCTCTACGTGACAAAATACTGTTGAGGTTCTCCTGATGTTGGTTACATCATCTCCCTCCAAACTGCTACAGTAAACACAAACCTTTTTTTTCAAAAATCATGGGTTTATGGAACTCAAACTCTTGATATACCTGGACAATCTGTTTCACAGATACAAGGCTAGATGTCAGTTCCCTGTGTACTGTCAGCATTACCCAGGTATGAGAAAACCTGAGTGCTACCTGTCACAGTGCCACCCTGCAGCAGGTGAGGCTCTGACCCGCTTAGAGAGAGTAAGAGAGCTTAGAGTGGCCCAAGTAAAGTGTTGAGATTATTTGTCTCAGACCAGGAATACAGAGAGACTGGGGGGCAACTCTTAGTCAGGTTCCTGATTTGATTCTGCAGCAGCAGGGATACAACTTCCATCCATAGCACACAGGTAAATCACAGGCGAGCGATGCCCCTGCTACTGCTCAGGTAAGCCCTATGTTCTGCTTGTCATTAAAGCTGGTCCAAAATAACTTTGGAGATCTTGAAAATTGGAGCACATATAATCCGTCTCTAAATTCTACTGGGTTTCCTGACATGTATATCTTTCCTACTATGTTTTATTCCTGTTTATCTCCAGCAAGAAGAGAGAAGACATTTCTACACTGAATATGGTTTCAGTTGTATCAAATGCCCCAATCAGCTGTGGCTTAAAGAATTGGAATCTTTTATCCATTGACATTAATGGGATCTGCAGTTTGGAGGTAAGAAAACTAGGGAAGGAAAATAAAACCTGACCTCTAGTACTGCAATATGTTGTACAGCTCTTTTTAGGGCAGTAGAACTTTGTTAGTAGAGATCATTTGCACTCTTACAAGGTTCTGCATTCATAATCTACATAACTTAAAACTCCAGTACCTGAAAGGACTACAAGGAAGCTGGGAAGGGGCTTTTTACAAAGGCTTGAAGTGATAGGATGAGGGGCAACTTCATGGGTATAAACTGGAGAGGGGCAGATTTAGACTGAACATAAGGAGGAATTTCTTCACCATGAGGGTGGGGAGGCCCTGACCCAAGCTGTCTGGAAGCTGTGGCTGCCCCATCCCTGGAGGTGTTTGAGGCCAGGTTGGATGGGGCTTAGAGTCCCTGATCCAGTGGGAGGTGTCCCCGCCCATGACAGGGGAGTTGGGACTAGATGATCTTTAAGGTCCCTTCCAACTAAACTAGTCTATAATTCTATGAGTATCGATAAATATAGAAATATATAGAATTTGCTTTTAAGTTCATCCTTAAGGAAAGTAATTTTATTGTAAAAATTAAATCTTTAATTCATGACCACTTAGAAATAGTATATCAGAAATCAGTAAATGATTAATACCTATTTCCCCCATTAGTTATTTAGGGCAACACTGAGTAGACCAGTAAGAACTAATGTGTGCTATAATGTATAAGTGCTACGAAATAATGGATAGCATCCTGTAGTAACGTGTTTTAATATTATTTATACATGTGTCTCTCATATGATACACAGTAGGACTTCTTGCCATAATATAAATGAAGAAAGTAATGCCTAGACTCATTATCCATTTGCCCAAAATTGTCATCTTAGTTTATAGTCCTACTGATATTTGCTATTTACCTTTGTGAAACATTAATGCTGTTTACTGCATTGTGTCTGGGCTCATGTAAGAGAGAGACGTGAGAAACTCCTGAGCAGCTCTGACCTAGCCCTGCAGCGCCGTCAGTGGGAAGGACACCCTGCACCCACACGGGATCCCCCTGAGTTCAGGGGGAGTGCACGGCTGTGAAAGCATCTCAGGGGCTGATGGTGCTGCTGGAGTTTGGCCTGTGTAGAACTGAAAGATATGCTAGAACTAATCCATCAGGGACTCTAATACAAAGCTTTACTTTCAGCTCTCCACAGTGATCACAACTGAACAGATAACTTTATTCTATAAGCCTGATTTCCAGGCTCATTTCTCTTTTTCTTTTTTGGTCACAACATGTGTGGCAGCATTGAAAGGAATAAAACCTCAGAGTCCAAAGCCTTCTCACAGCATTTGTTTATTTATTGTAGGTTTGAACAGTTTGAAGAAACCAAATTATTTAAGCTATGCCCTTGTAGTAAATAATAATTTTGGTTTTGTTAAGTATCAAAAGCATTTGGATTCATATTTAAATACATGTTAATAAGCCACTGGTAGAGTGTTCACCTTGGTTATTCTTCAGTGTCAATGGGGCAGGTTTCTAGTAAGGAAAAGGAAAAAAAATAATGAAAATGCAGTGACAGAAAAATAAGCAATCAGAATCGCGTAGTTGGTGTTTTAATGGATGGCTTTTCTCATGGCAGTTAATGGGCACTTACAAAGTGACTTCACGTAGAATGTGATCAGCCCAACAGCTGCTTTCTGCCGATGGACTCAGTGCAATTGCAAATAACTTAGGCAGCATCGTGACAGATACTGAGTAGTATTCCAGGCTTGCAGCGCTGAATTCAGTGATGATGCATAATGATGCTTCTCTGTACTCATTTCAGATGCGGGCTGTAATTTGTAACAGGTATAATACATAGAGAGACATTTTTAAATGCTTTCTTGTATATCTCCAAATGATGCAATCCTAAAGTGGCACTTATAAACTAAGTCTGAGTGGCAAGGTGGCACAATGGGACTCGGGAGTTTGCGCTTATAGAGGTTTATCTATACTGTGCCACATGGTGGGCTGTTATTAGCACTAAAAACCTACGTGACATTTTGAGTGAAATGATTTGAATTCATACAGCTGGGAGCTGGCAGAGACTACTTATCTTTGTCTGTACCCATCCATATAGACATAGCCTAGACTTTCAGCTTAGATTCTAGGAAAGAAATAAAGGAAGGAGCCCAGTGTTGGCAGGTTCCTGTGAAATGCTCTGCTGAGCTCTTTCCGAGGGAAAGGTGTCCACCAGTGCCAGAACTGACACAGAGGTAAAATGAAGCAAATACGATGCGTATCCCTGTTTTAAGGGTATAATCTCACTGCCTTATATAAATCTAACCTGACCTTTCAGACTATAAAAACTAACTGTCCTGAGGAAAAGAAAATTTTGTTTATCCTAATGTTTTCAGAAGAACTCATTCTCCTCTGCTAAAGAAAATAACACAGGCATATCTTTCCCTTAATTTCATTATGGTTCCAATTAATAAATGTTCTAACAACACAGCTTGAAGCACTGTTCTGCAGTTCTTTGAAGATTCCTTCAGGTTTCAGGTGGAAGGTGTTTTGAGATTTTGCTGGCTTTTGTTCTGTACTTTAGGGAAGAATAATGCAGACCTTGAGATTCCACAGTCAGTTTTTCTCTTATCGCGGCCTCCAGTTTTTGTGTCTTCAGATTTCATTATAATTTAGCTTCTCTCGGTGAAGTGACTGTAATTTATACACATCTCTTTATTGTATGCTGTTTTTTTCTGCCACATACTCATCTATCTGTTCCTTTTTACTGTGTTCTAAGTTTCTGAAACTGAGGTATTTTCCCAGGATGGCAGTAGGAATCCTCCAGCTCTAGGGGAACAGTGGACACAAAAATACAAAATCACAGCACTAAAATACAAACTTGTGTGTATTTTCTTAGTAAATTCATGTATCTGAGTAAACAGCAGAACACATATGATTAGAAGTCTGCATTGTTGCAAAAGCCATCTGCTCTATGAAGTTTGGACATTTAAGATTTGCAAGGCATTTATAAGATTTTAAGATTAGAAGACTTAAAGAAAGAGGATGGATTTCTCTTACTTAATGTAATGAAATTTATTTAATAGGGAAAAGGGCGAAAGCTAACTGACTCCAGCATAAAAGCTCTTTAAATGCATTAGTTCCTGTGAGGCCTGCGAACTAAAATTTCCACTATGCTTTTTAGACAAATTAGACATTGTCTTCCATCATTCCTTATAAATCGTGAGGCAGAATAGCTTCCGAAGCTCTGTTAATACAGGATGATGCTGAGGCATCTGGTCTTGAGTTGCAAATACATTACTATGTAAACGCCAAAGTGTAATCCAGAACTACTGTTGTCTATTCAGGACCTAGACTATCCTGAAGATCTCCTTAACAATTAAATAATTTTAAAAAATCATCAACAAAAATCTACTTAACAGTAGTAATATCTCTGTCGTTTTGCATGGATAGTGTTACACAGCCTTGGGCTGTGAACTGGATGGGTTTCAGGGCATGTGGAACTGGGAGAGTGGTGAACTCATCATTATACAAGGCAATAACTGCAGGTTGGTCCGTATTTTTAGACAACACCCTAGGGAGAGTCCTTTCCTGGAGAACTGTGCAGCAGAAAGAGAAGGGGTGGCACAGCTGAGAATGGCAAGATTCTGTTGTTTGTAGTTCTTGTCTCCTGATCTCCTTGGGTTAAAGTTCATCCTGTTCTTAGCAAGGTGATGCACACTCTGCAGTGCAAGATCCTGGGCTATAGTTGTATCTTATCAGTTTTTATTCAAGATACGTTTATGACTACCTTGACTCTGGTTTTTAGAAATATTTTCTCATGCTTATTGCTATATTCACCAACGTTAATAAGATTAAAAGGATGCATATGATCTTCAAATCTAAATTCCTGTGCATGTGAACCATAGTCAGGTAATAACAGAGCATATGTTTTAACTGATACTGTGTTATAAAGCTCTTTCAGCAATGGCAAGTTTCACACTTTCCACGGTTCCGTTACAGTGCTTAATTATCCAGACTGATTTTGAACAAAAATCGGTACACTTGGCCTCATTAATGTAAGTCAAAGAAGAGCTTTTTTAAAGCAACCTCCAGAAAGGATTTGTAAACATCAACTTCATTTTCATTTGGTACAAAGCACATTAACAGCAGCAGCAGAGAGAGCTCAAATTTTATAAGTAGAGAATTAATCACAGCGGGTGATGACAGGCTGGTAAAGTGTCTCATTAGTAAAAGAATAACAAGGAGTTTAATAGAGAGCCAGTGTTTTGTAAGTATAATGGCCTGGGCTTTCAAAAGGGATTGGTGGTTTGGGAATGCCTCTTGTTTGATGCAAATTCAAAACTTCCAGTTTTCAGCGGGTGTTTAAAACCTGTTCCTGCAACTGCTTTAAGGAGCTTTGAGGGTAAGCATCCCAAAGTCAGTCAACTGTTTTATCAGTCTTAGGCAAAATTCATCAATATAAAATGCCTCAATTCACAATATTTTAGGAGTCAGTAACATGGGTTAAGAGGCAGATTTGCAGCTGATATAAAATATCACAGACCCACACGATTTAGGCAGAGCAGTGCCAGTTTGCAGCAGTTGAGATGCTGCCCCTACTATGAGCTCCGTGCAGAAGGAGAGGGATATATCATTCCAAGGGAAAGCTGTAGGTTAGGTGGAAAGCCAGTCCCCACTCCCCAGCCCCTGGTCACACAACCACAGCAGAGTGGTTTGGAAATGCTTTATTTTAAACAGGCTTTCTGCTTGCAACAGACATCACTGACGCGGGAGCTGATCTAGAAACGAGCATAATAAACACAGCTGTCAGGAGCAGGAGACGTGACCATAGAAGACAAGAACATGCTATAACTAGAATGGACAGGTTGGAAAATGGAAGATGCGAAGAACAAATTCCAATACTATTTTAGCTATTTAGAGGATAAGCCAGGAGTTTTGCAGCAGGCGTGCTGGGTAGTTAACTCTTGTGAAGTGTAACTAATCTCTTCAAACAGATTATCTCTAAAAGTAGGGTTTTTTTTTTTCTTTTTAAGCTTTTGTTGATGCATTTAAATATATTCTTTTGATTGGTTTTTACTCTCGTGAGTCCTTTTACCTTTACTACTGAGCATATAATTTATATAACCTTGTAACAGAATATATTGTACGTAGGCATTTTATGACATGGTTTTTTTATATTTTACTGTTGTTGTGTGTCATAAGAATGTCTCTGCTGCTCCCAGTTTCACTCATAAAAGCAGGTAGGACACTGGGTACAGCACCCTGTGATAACCAGGGGTTGAAGCAGAAGGGATTCAAGCAGTGCCTCATCCTAGAGGCCCTCACCTGGTGTAGAAGGTAGCTACAAGTTAAGAGACTTTGTAAATTATATGGGAAGAAATATGCATAAAAACAGTTAATGCAATATGTGATATAGCAAGACAAAAAGACTTAGTAAAAAATGGTCTGAGGCTTGGTCTGTAGTAAGAAGCTAATTTGTTTAATGCCTCCTGGTGTCATCTCCAGCTGAAATATATTCATCCTTAAGGACATAAACCTGTGTAGTGAGGAATTTTAGAGCTTTTTAAAGTCATGGAGCTCAGTGTGGGAGTTCCGAAGAATTAGCTGTTGGACCTTGGGTGTTTGTTGTACAGATCAGCTCTGCCCCCTGTGCTCAGAGACAGCACCTTCGTCTGCCAGAGCTGCCACTTGAATGAAGGCAGTGCCGTTGCGTAAGGTGGTGGCCAAATCAATACCCCAACTGCCGTAACTCCTCTACTGAAGTGAAGGCTTGTCTGCTTGTTCCGAGAAAAACAACTTTTTCTTTTGATGCTTCCCCCCAGCTAATTCTCTCAAAATCACGGGGAGAGTTTAGATGCCCCCCCAAAACTATTGAAGTCACACTGAGAAGATCTTTAGTGTTAGCAATATAGCCAAATTATTTCTAGATATTCAGTTCACAATAAATCTACTTAGAGTGCTTTGTTCTGATGAACTCATTTAAATGTATTATATTAAAAAATTACATTTTCAGAAGCTTCTCTAGACATCTCTTAATCGGTTGTCATGGTGATGTCACTGATTATGGTTTTTAATGTCCCATTCGAACATTATGCGCTACTTAATGATCCAAAAAGTAGGTCTAATTTCTTTAAAGAGAAAAATCTTTTCATGGAATGAATTACACAGGTTATTCATCGTAAAAAAAATAATGAAAAATTGCAAATGACACAATGTAAAGAAAGATTTCCTTAAGATTTTAGGCCTGGAAGATGTTCTACATAAAGCATCATTTTAATAAACATAGCAATAGACTAAAAGAGTTGTGATCACTAAAAATGTGGGTATGGATAAGAGAAAAGAACACCTGAAATATCCCTGTGCGATCTTCATATCTCTTTACAATTACAAAATGGTAATGGGCTGGAGAGCATGTGAAATTATTTTATCTTTTAAAGGAATTTGTTGTGACATCTCTCTCGGTTCCTGGCTGGACTGTCACTTTGATTTAGGGAGCTTTGCAAACTGCAGCAGAGTTCTAGCTGGGAATTCTGTTTCAGATTCACCTGAGTGTGCTTCACATTCGGAGGGGGAAAAAAAATAAATCTCGTTATATTTTAGTTTCATAAATAGTTTCGGACTATTTCTCTCATCCTTAAAGGATAAAATGTCCCTAGTTGTGGTTCTAAAAAGTTTAAAAATATTCATTTCATAAAAGTTTAAGAGGTATTTTTGTAGACTTCTTTAACCTTTTGTGGTCCATACCTCTTCTTCCTGCCCATCCAGATAGTCTGAAACAAGGAACATAAACTTCCTGTAACAATGCTGTTTTCTCTGATCAGAGCTATAACCCTTGCTATTCTAAAATTTATTTCCATTTAGATCCATGACCCAAGGTTGATTGGGAAAACTACATACAATCCTTGTTAAATCAAACAATTTTAAATTACATAGGGTGCATTTACATCAATGTTCTAACTGAAGCAGGAGGGCACCTTAAATCTCCTCTGATGGTTTTAAGTTCGTAGAATCATAGAATAGTTTGGGTTGGAAGGGACCTTAAAGATCATCCAGCTCCAACTCTCCTGCCATGGGCAGGAACACCTCCCACTGGATCAGGCTGCCCAAACCCCATCCAGCCTGGTCAGATAGAATGTTAAATATCTGGTGCTGTTTCACAGCCACAAACCCTATTTTGCATATAATGGAGTCTGGACTATAAAGAAAAAGTGGTTTTATTCAGCAAGTGGTTTAAAGATAAAACCCTTCAGGTCTGGACCTAATTGTCCGCTGGCATATGTGTTAAAGTCAAAGCTGTCCATGATGGTAATTATAGTTACCTTCCCATGAAGTCTTTGCAGTTGTACTAAAAACAGCACCAAAACCTCCTGAGTTGTTATTGTGTTCACTGCAGAAAGAAATAGGTTTTCCTCTTTCTTTAAATAATGCTGATTTAAAAGATCATTCTATTATAGTTGTATTTTGGTGGTCATGACTTCAATTAAACCAATATCAGTCAAAATACACTCCACAAAAAAGGTTAAAAGGAAATAGTAAGTAATAGTATAAAGAGCAAATAGCTCTTCTGGTCAGCAGACCAACCTGCTTAGAAACATAGTCTAGAAATAGTCCTCCGGCCTGGACAGACACACANAGGCACCTATCGTGTATTAGCACTCATGTCCCTCCTGGAGTATTTTTCTCACCCCTTAGTATTGACAAAAACTGCCACATACCCTTGTGTGTTTTGGGTTTTTGTAGTGTAGGATTGGCTCAAATAATAGTAGTTTAATGAAGAAAATAAATGTAACACCACAAAATAATAAATAACCAGCCTCCTCATATTTCTGTATTTAGAAAGCAAACAAGAAAGGGAAAGGAAGAAAACCAAACCCTAGACCTTCCATTTTACATTCCTCTTGTTTACAATTGAGGCTGAGGAAAATGAGGCTTCCGGTTCTGACAAATAATCTATCCTTTTTTTAAGACCTCAGCTCTGCTGTTTTGTTTTCAGCTTAAAGTTTGCATCAATTCATGTGCTATTTCCGTCATTTTTTACCTTCTTTCGTTCTCTGAAGTTGCATTGCTATGAACCATGGTACCTTTTCAGTTTATGTTGACACGAGTGAGCCTGGATGGTTGTCAGCGCTCAGTAGCAGCACGGCAGGGTTTTTTCCCTCAACAATTAGTGCACTCCCCATCATGTCGAGTCTGGAAATCCCTCCTGTCTTTCTTCATTTCATCAATTAGTATCCCATCTCCTTTGGCACATCATCACAGTCCCCTAGGTTTTCTCAGGATGATCGCTTCTGGTTTGTTCTCTGTGTCCCTCATTGTCATGTAGAAGCACGTGGCTGAAGGTCTCGATTTCAGTCAGCTGCAAGAGGAGAATATTTTTGCATTAGTAGATTTCTGTATACACCTCACCATAGTTTAAGAAAGGAATATATGTAAGATACATAGATAACCAAGTTTTAAGTCATCTCACTTCTCCAACCTTTTTGATTTAACGTTCTTATTTTAGATTAGCTATTTTATCTGTATTTGCACTGAATCTGAGAAATTGCAGTGCTCCAACTGGCCTCTCTGTAAACTTCTCACAAATCCTTCCTTTTCTTGGCCAATCTTTAAGATAAATGTTCCTTCTACAGAAATATTCCGTCAGGTTTGTATCTGTGCCTAGTCATACCTTGGGATATTCATAACAATTCACTGATTAAACTTCTCTTCTTTCGGTGGCTGGGTTGCTTTATTTTAAGGAAAACAAGCCCTGTAAGAACAAGAGACATTTTAAAGGGTGAATAACAAAGAATGTCATTAAAGTGCATTAAAGTGCACAGCAGCACTATAATTTGAATGCTTTTCTGCTCGTGACAAGAGATTTTATTTTATATATTCATTACCATTTACATACTCTAACTGCAGTTCCTCATTTGTTTACATCATGACATATTTATGGTCACGCAACAGCTTGTTTAGGCCAGCTATAGGTCATTACATTTCTGTGAAGTATTCATCACATGGCGCATTATATGCTGACCTCTTCTTTCTCAGATTAAATAATTTCATCCTCATTTATGCAATTTTTCCCACCTTCTCTCATCTTTTTATTCCTTCTTTCAATGGATGGAAATTTAATTCACTATTGTAGACTGACTGGCATGCATTCACACTAATGGAGAAGTGATTAGCTCTGCAAGGGGGCATAAAAGATGCTAAACCAAATATATTTATTTGTCATTCGATATTCAGAAAAGATCATGGTCTTAATTGCAGTGCAACAGTAAGATATGTGGTACGAAGGTGATTTTCCCTCTAAACTTGAGACCTTTTCCATACCAGCATTCAATTTGATTAATGTTTACATTAACAGCAATTTATTGGTCACTTGCTCAGCAGAAGCTTTCCAAACAGAGATTATATATGCTAATGTGGTGCTACTTACATCCCCATAAAGCACACACAGATTACAAATTAGAAAATATAGGACTAATTAGCACTGATCAGCAGATGTGTATGCTGATGTGATATATTGAGAAAATCTGATTTTCAGCTTCATTTAGTCAGAACCAACACATTGACTATCATTTTGAAGAATGCCCGAATGAGCTTTAAAACAAACCAGTATGGTCCTACTCACGTGTTCAGCCCTGATTTTCCATAAATCTAAAATAGGTAATAATATTATTAAGTTTAAGATCTATATCTATTTGGCACTGGATCTAAAAATCAAATAACAGCTACATCACTGATTAAGTAAAGACACACTGCTAAAGCAATCCAAGCATGATACTCCCACAGCTGATTCTCACAGCAAAGCATGCATTTCTGTATAAAAGCAAACTGAAATCTACCTTTCTTTATAGAATCATAGAATAGCTTGGGTTGGAAGTGACAATTAAGATCATCCGGTTCCAACCCCCCTGACATGGGCAGGGACACCTCCCACTGGATCAGGCTGCCCAAGGTCCCATCCAACCTGACCTCGAACACCTACAGGAATGGGGCAGCCACAGCTTCCCTGGGCAATCTGCACCAGTGCCTTGCCACTCTCATGTCTAGTCTGAATCTGCCCCTCTCCAGTTTATACTCCTTGTCCCTCATCCTATCAGTCCAAGCCTTTGTGCACAGTCCCTCCCCAGCTTTCTTGTAGCCCGTTCAGGCACTGGGAGGTTGTTATAGTGTCTCCTCGGAGCCTTCTCTTCTCCAGGCTGAACAACCCCAACTCCCAGCTTGTCCTCATATGGCTCCAGCCCTTTCCTTGTAGCCTCCTTTGGACCCTTTTCAACACCTCCATCTCCTTCTTGCATCGAGGATTCCAGAGCTGGACACAGCACTCCAGATGAGGTCTCACAAGAGAGGAGTAGAGGGGAGAATCCCCTCCCTCGACATGCTGGCCACGCTGCTTTTGATGCAGCCAAGGACACGATTGGCCTTCTGGGCTGTGAGAACACATTACTGGCTCATGTGGAGCTTCTCATCAACCAGCACCCTGAGTCCTTCTCTGCTGGGCAGCTCTCAATCATGTCATACCCCATCCTGTATTATTCTTAGATATTTTCAGTATGATGAGAATAGTTGATACTGTAAGAGAGAAATCACAGCATAACTAACATCAAGAAGGAAAAACTTTAAGGCAATTAGTGTGTTCAGAGATCATTATCTCTCTAGTACAATATGAAAGGGATAGCTTCCACTTCTGGTGAAGGAAATATGTCTAATAACACTCCACCCCCCCCCTTTATTCTTCTTTTGTGCAAGTACTTTCTTTTTCAAGCACACCATATGCTGGCGGGCAGCACAACTAAGGCAGATGTGAAGGTTTGTGAGAGAAGCACAGAGAACAGAGAAATCAGCGTGAAGAAGCTGGCTGATCTTGCTCACAGCCCATCATCAGAAAGGAATGTGTCATTCCTGTTTACTCCCAGGCAGTGCTTGGAAATGAATAGCATTAAACATTCAGCAGCATTATTCCCTTTCTATGTCTGCATAAAATTTTAACAGTTGCTGTGTCCAAAATAATTTGTATAAGTTTTATTGCTAGGAAATACGTTCAGTCATAATGTGGCTTTGCCAGCCAGTCCAATAAACTTAATTTCTGAGTGCTGCCCTTAAAGTCTGAATTGTGTTATTTTGAATCAATTTGACATTAAATTTTAAATTGGTGCCAGCTTCCTTCATATTAAAAGAGGCTGTGTTTTAGCCTGGTAACAGGTACCCCAGAAACCTTGTGCCTGTTCTGTCAGATAAAGCTTTGCCAGTGCCCATACACTGAAATAGACGAGTACTTACTTTTTCTGTCACCACCAGTGATGTCAGACACAAATCTGTGTTGTATTTTATAGATATACACACACACACATACTCAAGTTTACCTGAAAATGTGCATCTCATCTTAAGTTGGTAAGCTCTATTCTCAGTGCTTTTAAGGTCTCACAGACCTACCCCCAGCCCAGCCTTCAATCTCCCCAATTTCATTGATATTTCCCTTCTACCAGCATCAAAAGTCTTTCGGACATGTCAGATTTTCTCATCTTTTGTGAACAAGGTTTGGGTCACCTATGCAGTCTGTTCAGCTACCATAATCGTTTTCTCTTAACTGGTGGGGAGAGCTCTGTAACAGTAACATAAGGTGATTCATGAACTTTAAAAGCTTTTCTCTGCCCAGTCAAATCTCTAAGCATTCCAAATTTTGTTAACCTTGACTGTTATCTGATTTAGTATCCTACTGCATTATGATTTGCCAGCACTGTGGATGGACCATCAATAAGTGGCTTTGGTCTCAGAAACAGGACTGATGTAAAGAAAGAGGGACCTGTTTTTTCTCTCCTGTCAGGAGGACGAACCAAGGGAAACTGCTTTGAGTCCTTAGCAACTTAACTACCAGAATTTCCTGCAAAACATTCCTGACTGTAACCTCCTGATTTTGACAAATACTTCACGTTCCAAAGAGCTTTTAGCTTCAAAATTGAGTCTTTCCTTGAAAACAAACAAGAAACAAAGCATCTAAAACATACAGACTAAAGATTTTAGGACTAAAGCAGTTTTGATTTTCCAACTTCTGATGAGAACTCTGTAGCAGTAACTTAGTGCGCAGGTTCATATTTCTGTGCAGGATGATGTTTCCTCCAGTCTAATGATCTTACAGAGACTATTTCCATAGGTACTTCAGTCATTCAGTCTAAATTCTGCTTTGATCCACAGTGTGGGAGTTCGGCTCTAACCACAGGTGTTTCTCTGGAAACCAGTGTTAGGATTGTATCATCAGCTGATTTGTTGTCTTCTGAATTCATTACTTTTCAGAAGAGAAATAATGGTTCAGAAGAATATGTAGTGTGGTTATTAGATTAGCCACTTACCTATTTGTTAAGAGAATCAACAGAAAGGGATTTACACCTTGTATGTTCCTACGTTTAATGAATAAAATATTGCATTTGTTCACAGAAGACAAAATTTTACTCAAGACACCAGTACTGCAGTCAACTGTGGAACATCCTCTGCCCTCCTGATCAACAACAAAACCAAAAGGTTTTATACATCTGTGCAATTCTTTGGCAGAAAAATTTGGGGCAGCTTGTGGGCAATTTTAAGAAGAATAAAATCATCCATTGTCTTCGCTAAAAGAATAAGTAGTTTTTTCCAAATTGACCAATGTAGGATTTGAGAGCCAAGATATTTAATTTTGAGTCATGTCAATATAATAATAATTTTACAAACATCCACATTTATTGTCTTGATTTCTTTTTCTTACTAGTTAGATGGAATTTAGATGTTAGGGAAGACTACTGTGAATTAATTAACGGATTGTTTTGGTAATCTGGAAGCAGCACAGCCTGTGTAAGCTGAGGGAGAAGGAAAGCACTTTCTTTGCCTGGGGCTGAAAGGCAGAGGTAAAGAAAGCTTCAGCCCTTTGTGCTGCAGTGTGTGTACACAGAGTCACAGAGCATTCTCCTAAAGTAACGCTACTGAAGATGTATCTTGCTTTCCCTGGTAGCTGGATCACTCCAAAGCTGCATCTCTTTCTTCTCAGTGCTGTGTAGCTGGAAGTACTGAGCTAAACCTAAATGGTCCCAACAGTTTATCTTTCTTAGACAGCAGAGCTTTATGCCAGGAGTTGCATACGAGTATGGCAGAAGTCTATATACATACTGGGTGGTGAGATGTCTTCAGATCCTATTGGCCAGTTTGATATTATCCCTTAGCATTCAGAAACCTGAACATTAAGGCTTAATATGCCTTAAGGCATATATCCTGCTTAAGGTTCAACAGTATTCTGAGATACATCTCTCAAGTGAATATGGAGCTCTGACCTCCACTGAACGCAGAACAGCCCTCTGCAGATCACTGAAAATCTGCTGACTTCATTATTTGAAGAGGTTTCACTTATTTTCCTCTGTTTGTAACTCAAATGAAAAATATTTCATAACTTATTGTCACGAGGAGAGGCAAATACCAGGCAGAAGTTCCAAAAAAAGTGCCTGTGAAATAAAAATTACCCTATGTTGTGCTGGTGCTAATACTGAACTGCAGGAACCAGTGACTCAAGAAAATGAAAGCTAGCAGTGAATATTGTTTTCTCTCAGTCAGATTCCTTGCAGTGTTTGGGACCTTTACAGTGATTTCTGTTAACTTGAGATCATGCAATTACAGACACTTCTCATGCCACATTTGGATGCACTGACTTTTGAACCCCTACCTTTGCACTGCTAAGGATGCATTAACTTAACTTATTTAGACCCATCTGAATGCAGGTTTTGGTTCATGGTGCAGTAATTATTTTGGAAGTACTGTGTAACCACAAAGTCTGCACAATCGATTTGTAATGTTGGCTGGAAAGTATGTTGTGAAAGTATCGAATGGTTGGTATGTCCGAGGAAACCGTCTGTGGTCATCTAAGTACAGAACATCCTGTCTACAGTATATTTAAGTACCAGCAACTGAAGTATTCTCTTAGGCAAGTCCAAGTATTGCCTCAAATTCCTGCCAGCATCCTACTTCAAACTCTGTAACCTTCTTTCATGGTATCTTCTGTCGGTGTTAAAACCTATCATTATTCACACATTTGAATTTCTCTCTCTTCTTTATTTACAGTCCCCATTAACTGAATGTGTAAAACCAAGTGGGCAGCTATTTCTAGTCCCATTTTGTGCGTGCGTATTCAATTGTGGTAGGTCACTATTTCTAAGGTGCAGAAACAGAGGTAGAGTTTAAACTCTGACAACATCTAGCTGTATGTTTATGTCTGTGTGCACACACAAATCCATATATTAATATATAAACGTGTGTGCGCATGTATGCTTCCTATCCTGTCCTCATGCACTGGCAACATCCTAAGTCCTCTCTGTTTTCCTTTCAGAGCAAGATACCCATGTGCACTTCTTGCACCAAATCAATTTGGAAGAGGTAGCAATTTTAAAAAGTCAGTAAATCTTAGAGAGTGAAGGGAAAGGTTTGGGAACAAAGAGAAAGAACATCAATTGTGTGCAGCAAATACTGTTTCTCTTTTTCATTCATCTGTCAATTTTGAAAAATTGCATGTTATCTAACAGACAAAAAGAAGAAGAATGCTAACATTTTACAAAAATGCTTGTTCTAGATCTTAAATTCCAATTATTCCCTGTAGCACATTGATAACTTAATTTACTGCAGCTTTTATAAGCAGGAAATCCACGGCCGTCTGCTGTACCTTAGGTGGTTTCAGTACTTGTTATAATCCGATGTGTAAGTTAGCGTACCATGAGGAGTTGGGAGTCTTCCAATTTATTAGCTGAAGTATCTTACATCTTTCGATGCTAGAAAAAAATTTTATATTGACATATCCGGAGTTTTTATTGAAGTTATATTAGTGCTATCTATCAGGGATATGCTAGAAAATCTATAACTTCCACCAAAATGTTGCCCATGTGAGCAATTCACTTTATGAAGTACAATCTTCCAAGGCTGGCTTTGTGCCTCCTGGTTCATTTTTCAAGCTATGTGATGTTTAATGAATTTGTCAAAATAAAAACTAATCCACAGCTTCACGTCTATCATCAAATTATGCTTTCCAATATACGGCTAAAAGTATGAAAAAAGACACCTATATGAAGGTCTGCAAATGGAAAACATCTCAGGTCTGTGTGATTCTATTTCTTGTTTTGACACTTCTTCGCAGCCTCAGCGACGTTTTACTTTGGTTGCAATCACACTGGGAGTTTGTCCGGATGAGGCAGTGACACTCTTTCATTACGTGCAGCAGGTAGGTATTTGTCTGTGGGGGCCAGCGAGACAGTCAGTGTATTTGCAAAAAAAATAAATAAAAGGAAAGGTTGAGAGGTCCTTATGACCTTGTTTAAAGCAATCTCAGATCCCATTTTCTAAACTACTATACAGAGATTTTCAGACTCATTCGTTCTCTCTGACATATTAAGTCAGAACCTTACATCAACTAACAAACTGACATTTATAAAATAGCTTGACGTACTCTTTGCCCTGTTTATTTATGCTGCATCATTTTCCCGGGGCCTTAACTTTCTTTGAATAAGGCTAAGAACAGTAAACCGTTAGGAATACTGAAAGGGAAAATGATTTCTCCGTGCCCTGTTCTGCAGGCATGAGTAATAGATGCTGCACCAGCTGCCAATTTTCATAATCATAGGCGGTGGCCGATCACCATAAATCAGTGCTGGGACCTCAGTGGGATCACACAGGTCACTGCAAAGTGCTTCACGTGCTTTATTTGTCAGTGTTGATGGAGTGAAGTAACAATACAGTGGCAAGAGGAGAGTCGCGAGTTCTGTAACTTCTTGGACCTGTTAGCCCAGCCAGATGCGACATGTGTCCCTCGGACAGACAGGGCTGCAGCTCTGTCCTCGTAGCAGCATTTGGACCCTCAAATTCAGTGTTCATGTGTATTAAGTTAATAAAGCATATTAAAACACCACTAGTGGGACATTGCAGGTTACAGAATGTGAACCAGCCCAAACTTGCAGCAGACAGAGGCTGACTGTGGAGAACCCATAACCAGCAACAGGAGTATTCCTGGATTTCAGCATCACAAAAATGTACCTTAAGTGTATGTTAAATCCTGCAGTGCCAGCTGCTGAGTGGAAATGATGCGACCTTGAATTTATTGGAGTGATGACATTTTATATCCACTGATACAATTTTTACACATGTAGATTCTATAAATATGAGCAAATGAATGGAATAGACTGTGACAAACTGGTGAAGGGGCTGGAGAACAGGCCTTATGAGGAATGGCTGAAAGAGCTGGGGTTGTTTAGCCTCGAGAAGAGGAGGCTGAGGGGAGACCTCATTGCTCTCTCCAACTCCCTGAAAGGAGGTTGTGGAGAGGAAGGAGCTGGCCTCTTCTCCCAAGTGACAGGGGACAGGACAAGAGGGAATGACCTCAAGCTCTGCCAGGGGAGGTTCAGGCTTGACATCAGGAATAATTATTTCACAGAAGGTGTCATTGGGCAATGGCAGAGGCTGCCCAAGGAGGGTGTTGA